>VYZM01019549.1:841261-869004 GCA_013398915.1 Dromas ardeola | reverse complement strand
GGGGGGGGGATGGTGGGAATTAGCTGGGGTCTGGCCTTGGTAGGTGGTTGGGTACTTTAACTTTTTTTCCACCCAACACCTGTAGCTTCGTATTTTGTAGAATCATAGCATGGTTTGGGTTGGAGGGGACCTCAAAGCCCACCCAGTGCCACCCCCTGCCCTGGGCAGGGACACCTCCCACCAGCCCAGGTTGCTCCAAGCCCCGTCCAACCTGGCCTTGAACCCCTCCAGGGATGGGGCAGCCACAGCTGCTCTGGGCAACCTGGGCCAGTGTCCCACCATCCTCACAGCAAAGAGTTTCTTCCTCAGATCTCGTCTCAATCTCCCCTCTTCCAGTGTAAAGCCGTTGGTTTTACGTCCTTGTTCCACGGCTCCCCTCCCTGACCCAGAGTCCCTCCCCAGCTCTCCTGGAGCCCCTTGAGGGACTGGCAGGGGCTGGAAGGTCTCCCCGGAGCCTTCTCTCCTCCAGGCTGAACCCCCCCAGCTCTCTCAGCCTGTCCTCCCAGCAGAGGGGCTCCAGCCCTCCCAGCATCTCCGGGGCCTCCTCTGGCCCCGCTCCAGCAGCTCCGTGTCCTTCTGCTGTTGGTGCCCCAGGGCTGGAGGCAGCGCTGCAGGGGGGTCTCACAGAGCGGAGCAGAGGGGCAGAATCCCCCCCTGGCCCTGCTGCCCACGAGTGCCCAAGGAACGAGATTTCCAAATGCCAAGGAATGAGATGGACACGCAGGGACAGCGCAGGAGCAGCTTGCTCTCAGCATGCTCCGTGAGGCATCAGCGCTGCTTTTCATTTGAAACAAATGTGTTTGAAAAGAACAAAATTTGGCTTTTCAAGATTACCGGTGTATTGTCAGAAGTACTTCTTACAATGTTTGTGACTAGTTGAGGACCTCTGCCTCGCATAGTGTGCCTGTGGTGCCATCGGGGTTGCTCCGTAGATGTTGTTCACCCACGGTACGTAGCATGGAGATGCCCTCACCGCGTGCCCGCTCCATCCCTGCGCTTCTGCCATAGTTATTTTTAAAGCAGTGATGTTGGGTCTCTGCATCCTTTATCGAGTGTTGGGAATTACGGGCACGACCTGGCTGCAGGCAATCCCGGGACGCACAGAGCGGCTCCCCAGCCCGGGGGGTTTGGCTGGAGCTGTGCAGAAGCTGGGTGGAGATGCGTGGCCTTTGCTGTCCGTGTGTTGTCCCTCGCGATGAAATTGCTGGTGGGGATCTAAGTCGTTTGAGCTTGTCAGGCTCTTGACAGAGGCACCGTGCGGTGACATCTAACGATGTCACTGGGACCAGATACCAAGCTGTAAAGTGGTGATTTCTGGCATAATAAAATTGAGAAGGATGAGCTCCATGCCACGTTTCCTGGGGAGGGATGTGCGGCTCTTTGAGCCGCATGCATTGCACTGGGTAACCTTGCTCTTGCTCAGCGAAACGGAGAAAAGCATCAACTGTGGAGAAATTAAGGGCACCGGTTCCTTTTTATTTGGACCCATCTTGGGTAGGGTCCCCCCGAGCCCTGGCCATCGGCTGGCGATGCCCCCCTGACCCATGGATGCTGAAGCCGACCTTGGGGAGGAGAGGAGGTGGACGCTGGCTGGCAACGAGCTAGTTGTGTTCAGTATTTTTCCTAAAAATTGGCTTTTATTATCCCTCCTTGCGCCGTGCGTGGGTTATTACTGAAATGGCTGGCACCACTGCGCGCCCGCGGGAGTCTGCTGGGCTGAAAGGCTTGCTCGAAAGCCTGCCGAAGGCTATAAAGAGACGCTCATTAACTCCAATAGGCTTTGGCCGAGGCCGGAGAAAATGGGCTTGCTTTGAGAAAGAAGCTGCTCGGAGCACCCTCCGGCTCTGCCTTTGTGTCCCGGCGCTGGGCTTCGCTTGCCGGGGCTGACCAGGGATGGGGAAACCCCTACTTTCACAGGGTCTGGTCTTTAACTTGTGAAAAAATGGTCCTTAAGGACCAGTGGGACCCACTCAGTGGCATCCCCGGGGCTCCATGCCTTATCCTGCGCCCCCATGTCTTCTCAGCCCAGACCCCACCAGGCTTGGTCGCTCTCAAATACGATCGCTTGAGTCACCAGCCCAGCAGACTTTAGGGGGTGGTTTGCAGCAAACGGCACGTTTCTATTTATTTCTTTAAAGCTTTGCGATGTTCAGGGGAAACTGGGATGTCTTTGGAACATTTAAAGTATTCCTAATAGGTTACCTTGAAAGCTTTCTTCAGTCTTGAATGAATCAAAGTGCAAATGTTTATAATGCAACACCCACACAGGCTGGGAGAGGAATTTTATTAAGGCAGGAGAGTCAGAAAACAATAATAATAAAACATGTTTTATGAAGTTGGCGAGAAACTTATAAACTAGGTGAAGTTTTACAGCATATGAATTTGATACAAGTTGTAAATTTGAATTCCCAGGCTGGTCCTCAGGTCTTGCTCTTTATTACCTGAAATAACATTCTCCACTTTTAATAGCTGGCTGCGGCAGAGCGGACGCGGTTTTATCTTTCTAAATGATCTGCCGTGCGAGTCTTATAATCAAACTTTCACCTATCCTGGAGACTTCAGCCCTTTCCTCGAGCAGCGCCGCGGCTGTTGCTAATTAGCAAATAGCTGCTATTTGCTTTGCGGCGGGAGGGCGGACCTTGGAAATCCTTACATACATCCCCTCATCTGGGTTATTTAGATTCTTTTTTTTTTTTTCCCAGCAGAAACCACCTTGCTGTCTGATAAGAGCTTTGTTAATACATCATCAAAAAGGGACCGAAAGATGCTCCCGATAAATCAGTGCATTGCACTAATAACCCGCTGTGTTTCCCGGCTCGTGGCGCTGCTGGGAGGTGACATCGTTGCGAGGTGACCGACGGCCTTTTGAGGCGTTTGGGGCTCCGTTGCCCTTTTCCCAGCAAGGACTTTTCCTTGGGGTGCAATCCCGGGACTGGTGAGATGCTCCTGCCTGAGCCGGCTTTGTCCCCCTCCCAAGGGTGGCCACCCGAGGGTGGCATCTAATGACTCCCTGCCCTCCTGCTGTGCCTCCGGCTCCTCCGTGCCCCTCGGCTGTCGGCAGCTGGATGTGAAGGAAGCGTGTAAAAATGGTTTGTCAACTCCCTGTCCTGCCTATGCACATGCCGGCAGATTACTCCTCTTCAAAAAATATGTGATTACTTAAGTAAAGTGTTTTAGCTAATCGCTGGATTATTCCCTTTAAAATGGGAAAGTAATTAGGGATGTTTTTTTAAATAGGCTTCCCACCCTTGGATCTGCTGGGATTAGCGTACGTGGGTGTGTAAATATTTAGTTTCCAAGGATTTTTTTTTTTTCTTTCCTCTTCCTTGAAGAAACAGCAACGCTAAGCGATTGAAATGAGGCAGCAGCTATGCTTGGACACTTTCCCCAGCCTCCAAAATATAATTGAAATTAAAGATGACCCACAAAGGAAAATGGAATTGAAGTTCTGCTGGCGCCGCGCATCGAGTCAGCTTGCAAAACGAGGGTTCCCTCTGTTTGTTTTTGAAGCTGAAGAGAAGAGGTTTTGGTGCTGGGATGCTCTGGGTGATGGAGGAGGAGTACAGCCCTGTGTCAGTCAGAGCTCTGGTTGAGCGCGGGGTGGTGGGCTTTGAACAGCCGGCTTGGGGGTTGCTTTTGTTAATGCCCTTTAATATTTTCTTCGTGTACTAACATTTTGGAGAGAAACAAAATTCCCATTCAGTGAAAAACCTTGGCCTTTCCAAGGCGCCTGCCTTACACGTTGGGGTGAAAAGTGCATCTTTCTGAGGAAACCTCTGGAAGAAGCCTCCTTGCTTCTTCCGAGCCTTCTTCCCCTGCTCACCTGGGGCAATGCTGGGGCATGGGAGGAAGGACTCCCCACCCAGGGTTTGCCTGCCTGAGGAAGGGGCGCTGCAGGCGGGTTTGTGCCCAAAGCACTTTTTCCCCAAAACCAAATAAAAGGGGGAGGCAGCTGGGGGACCGCTTCCAAGGCCGGAGTGGGCTGCTGTCTCATCAAGGAGACCTTTCGCTTGGAGTAAGGCATGGTGGGCTTGGTTGGAACTTCTGCCTCTCGTTGCCTGCTAGCCCAGGGGGATTTTTGAGCTCGTTTCCGTTCACAGAGGCCTCCCTTTAACATCCAAACAATTTAGACTTTTTTTGCACCAAGGCGCTTTGATGTTTGGATTCAAAACCCTGTCTTGTTTTGAAACTTGTTGCAGTGCTTGCTATGTGTTTGCAAAGCTGGGAAGGCGAGTGGAAAGAAGCTGAAATCAGATGCGAAAAATGTAGTCAGAGGCAAAAACCGTTTTAACCGAGTGATCTGGTGGAGCTGCAAATTAAAGGAACGGTTGAAACCAATTATTCACGCAGCTCTCCTAGAGATCTGCATCCCTTGAGACCCCCAGAGCCGTTCCTGCAGCCAACAAATACCCTCGCCAAGCCATGGGAGGCCAGAACTTGCATTCCCCATCCATCTAACGAATAAATCCCAAGCCCTAGTGAGGCAGCAGAAAGCCACCAGACGAAAACCAGCGCAGCCCCGAGGGCTGGAGGTCGGGAGCCATCCCTGGCGTGCCGCGTGGCTTTGGTCCCCGTCCTGCTGCTGGGAGATACTTATAAGCTACTCCTTGGGCTGTTGGTGCTTAAAGTGCTCAGGCACCCGTTGTTTCTCTTTCTGGCAGGGGTTATTTACTGCGGGCATTAGCCCAGGGCTGCCGTTCGGGTGCCTTGATCTTTCTTTCAAAGGTTGCATTTGTGCCGTTCAGCTGGAATTGGCAACTTTTGGACTTTTTTTGTTTGCTTGCCTGTGTGCTGGAAAGCCTTCGGAGGTTGTTTAGGAGGCAAAGGGAGCCTGCGCATCTAGATTTTTAAATTTTTTTGGTTGTTGTTGTTATTATTATTATATATTATTATAATTAAAACATATTTTTAGCAGCTGAAATTCGAGCCCGTCTGGGTATTTATACAGCAAGATGTTTTGGATGAGGAATAGGCCAAGACAGTCACGTGGTTGGGGCCAACGTGAAACAAAAGAATCCATTTATTATCCAGGCAGGAAATTTGTTCTTCGGGATGTTGTAGCTGCAGACATAATGATTTCATTTCCTCCGGTTCGCCCAGATTAATGGCTTGTGCTCTTTTGTTTGTGTGCCTGTGTTCTTTCTGCGAGGCGGCTTCTCCCCCGGCTCTGTGCCGGCGTGTGCGAACACGTGTGCACGTGCCCTGGGCCAGGGGAGGGGGGCGTGGGGTCTCCAAGTTGGGCTGTTAACAGGCTGGTTGGGTTTTTGGGGAGGGGGGGGATGCTGGGAGAGATTAGCAAAGGCTGTGGGACCATCTGGGGTGTCCTTCCTGGCGGTGATGGATGCCCTGGTGCACGTGCATCTCCGGGGGTCTTCTCCTCCTGCATCGCTGGAGGTTTCTGCCTCCTGCCGTGGTCACCAGGGCAGCGAGAGGCCTGTTCCTGTGAAGTCGTGATGGGCTGGGGGAGACGGAGAGACAAACGCGAGTGTTGACCTTATGGAAGGAGCACGTCTTCTCCTTGGCCATGCTCAAGGGTGTACGTAGTTGTTGTCTTTGATGGGAAGCCTGTACCTTTGCACCCTCCCAAGTGTCACGTCGGGAAACAGCTCCTGTTTCTAGGGAGCCGTGCTGATGCGCAGGGATGCAGGCACCAGCCGCGTGGCGATGGGTGAGCAGCTCCTTCCTTGCCGGCTGGGTTGGCCGTTCATGCCAGGCAGGTCCAGCCCCTCATGGGGCTGCTGGCCATCTGGAAGATGGTGGCACTTACACTCCCTCCTCTGTAAAAACAACAGACCCGTCTTTGTGGACACTACAAGATTAGCGGCAGCCTTAATTGCTCCCTTTCTTGCTTTCTGTCGAAAGCGATGTGACAGGCAAACGATGCCTTTGTGTTGCTATTGCCTGAATGGTCCTCGTGGGGTTTTGGCACAGAGCTTTTAATTTACTGTGTGAAGCACGACCGTGATCTCCTGTTCTGGATTAATCTGAAGTAGCCTTGTGGAGTTGGGAGCGCCCGTCTGTGATACGGAGTTAAATGTGGTGCTGCCTAGAATCCATGTTGGAGAAGGTTTGGTGACCATCCTGTTGCCCTCGTGTCCGGCTCTTCCTCCTTCCCTCCCTTAGGTGTTTAAATTTAGGGAGGAGGGAGTTTCTGCCACCCCTTCTTGAGGAGGTTTCCCTGCAGGGACATACCTCGCTGAAGGAAGACCCTCTTGGCCATCAAGGTGCATCTGCCATCGTTCCTGCTATCTTCCCATCTTTTGCGTGCTTCATAGAATGGTTAGACTTGGAAGGGACCTTAAAGCCCACCCAGTGCCACCCCCTGCCCTGGGCAGGGACACCTCCCACCAGCCCAGGTTGCTCCAAGCCCCGTCCAACCTGGCCTTGAACCCCTCCAGGGATGGGGCAGCCACAGCTGCTCTGGGCAACCTGGGCCAGGGGCTCACCGCCTTCATAGTGAAGAATTTGTTCCTAATATCTAATCTAAATCTACCTTCTTCTAGTTTGAAGCCATTACCCCTTCTTCTATCACTGGTCCTGCTTGCATGCAATGATCCCATCTTGCGTGTGTGTTGCACCTTCTTGCTTTTGTTCTCCTGAGCTTTAGTGCCGCGAGGGGTGCGTGGGGCTGAAGGTGCGTGCGAGCCCACCGTCTGGAAGCTGTGGAGGAGAGGGGTGGGAGCTCCTGGTGCCCTGGTGAGCTGCAGGCACTTTCTTCCCACCTGCCTGCCCTCCCAAATCGCTCCTGTGTCACCCAGGTGACAGAGTTTGTGAGGATGTGACAGCTCCGTTGCACAGAAGATGATGAACCGTAATGAGGCTCAGAGCACAACGTGCACTTAAAGTGATTTATTTCAGAAAGGAAACCACAATCAGGGAGGATGGGTCAGCGTCATCAGGAGAAGAGGTGGGTATGGCGATGAGCTTAGGGGGAACTTTATCATCCACCAGCGCCACATTAAAAATGAGCAGAGCTGACGTTGCGTGAAATGGAGCCGTGCCGGTCACGCCAGGACCATCCCTTGGCCATGGTGGAGTGTAGGCACCTCCTGGGGGATGTCCAGTGACCGCGTTGGAGGTGGCTCGGGCGAACTTCTCCTTGCTTAGCTCCCTGCGAACCCATGCTAACGCTTTTTGGTGAGGTGTCACCCATGTGTTAGGTCAGCTCTACCCGTGCACTGGCAAAGGAGACCGTCCTGGCGAGGAGGGGGGGAAGAACAGTCCCCCCCACCCGCCTTGGCGCGGCTCCCGGCGCGCAGATGGTTGTCCTCATGCTAGGGCCTTTTCCCAGCTTGCACCCGCGCAGGCGCTGGGGCTGGAGGCAGGGGTGTGCTGGGCGGGCTGGCTGCCAAGCAGCGCCTCCTGCCAGCATCCTCCTCTTCCTCCTCCTCTTCCTCCCCTCACGGGGCCGGTGGGAGCTGTGGCCGCTCAGCAGCTCAACCGGCTATTGCAGCTTGCAGGAAAAGCTCGGCGTAAGCACAGTCCCGAGCAAAATCTTGTGATTTAAGGTCGACTTAGAGCAGTGCCTGTTTTTCCTCTCTTCTCCCAGAATACGGATCCTGGTGCGGGGAGACAAGGGGGGACGGAGGACCTGGTGCTGCCTCTGCGTGGGCAGCCGTTTGCCCACTGCTCTTTTGGTGATGCACCAAAAGCTTCTGAAGAGAGGTCCTGACCCCCCTGCCGTGCACCCCGTTGTGAAGAGCATCGTCCAAAGGGGTGATTGCAGTCGCTGGTAGCTGTCGGCGTATTCGGGTTGAATGCAGCCCTGCTGGCCCCTCGGAGCCGGTACGGCGCCTCGCGTGAACGGGCGTTTAGAAATCTTGGCAAACGCATTTTGTTGTTTACTCGACGGACCAGCTGTCATGTGCAGACGTACCTAAAGATGGCTCAGGCTGATAGTATAATTTTCGGGAGAGGATGCGGGATAGTTACAGATCCTGGCTATTGGCTGTTTTGACCAAATCTGAAAGTGGAAAAAGAAAAGAAAAGAAGAAAGTGAGAGGGTGTGGCGTCTCCTTCTCTGGAGACATTCTAAACCTGCCTGGACGCGTTCCTGTCCAGCCTGCTTTGGGTGACCCTGCTCTGGCAGGGGGTTGGACTAGATGATCTCCAGAGGTCCCTTCCAACCTTCACCGTTCTGTGGAAAAGATAAGCTGGGGGAGCCAAGGGATGGGTTTGCAAGGGCATTTTGGGAAGCGGCATTTAGATGTGGGGCCAGAGGAAAGAACCCCCAGTGGGGTCTGCTCACCTCTGCCCTTCGCGAGGGACCCGTTGGCTTGGCCACGTCCCCTCTTCCCCCTTCCCCATGCCTGCAGCCTTACGGCGGGGAGGGCCGGGCAGGCACCGGGGTGTTCTGCCAGGGCGTCCCCGGGGATGGGATGCAGGCACAGCCTTCCCCCATCCCAGCCGCTTCCCGGCGGAGGCCTCCCCGGTGCGCAGGCAGCCCCACGCACTGCCGCAGCGGCACAGATTTATTTCCCTTTGCCTCTCGTGCTCTTTCCCTCATTTGCACTCACGAGCTGACTCCATATGGTGCAGAAACCGGAGAGGCGCTGCTCGGCACGGCGGCCGGCGCCGGGAGGGGAGGCGGCGCGAGAAGCCGCTTGCCGACGAGCTTTTGCAGTTTCTTGCGTTTGAGGTTCAATATTTCCACCTCCTCCCCTCGACGGCTGCGCTCCGGCGGCCGGGGCTGAGCTCGACACCACCAGCAGCAGCCAGAGCATCCCTGTGCGTGTCCACTCCCGCTCCCCTGCTCTTCCCACCCCCGAGACACCCAGCGCACGAGACGGGGATCTTCAGGAGGCATCCTCAGACCAGCAATGCTGTTGTTTGGGTCTTATTTGCACCTGAAAATAGTTGGCCAGCCTCCCTGAAGGCTTGAGTACATGTTGGATGCTGCCTTAAAAAAATACAGGATCGATCTGGCTGGGGTGGTTGTGTGCCGGAGCTGTGCTGGCAAGCTCGCCCCACGCTCGCTTGTCCAGAGCCGGGCTTTTTCTTTCCAAATCTCTAATTTTGGTGGGGGGTGGATTCGGTTCCTGGCATGACCGAGCAGTCTGGCTTCGGCTGTCGGCAGGCAGGGGGTTCGCCAGGGTGAAAAGGGAGGCTTCCCCCCCCGAATTGTGGCATCTGGGGGAAACACCAAGCGCTTGGCTGTGTTGGGAGGAGGTGTGCATGGATGCTGCTCGCTAACTTCGAGTCCCCCAGTGGAGCTTGCTCGCCGCCGGAGCAGCCTGTCATGTTCGTAGCTCATGCAGAATCCCTTTGACATTTTAAAATAAGATCTAGTAAATAGGAGCCGGACGATGCCAGGTGCATCTCTCGTAGTGAGGGCTCCTTGACAGCACGGCTGGCATTTCAGATTTAGGGCTCTCTGAGATGCATGTTTTTGTAGCGAGCGCGAAGCTTTGCTGGAGAACATGGTCCAAGACAGTGACTCATCCTGAATATCTAAAGAAGTGATGGCGTGTGGGGAAATGCAGGATAAATGTTTTGATTTTTAGCACTTCCCTCATAGGCGGTGCTATCCCGGAATAAGGCAAAATAACTCCAGCAGGGAAGGAGTCTGGTGCGACAGGTCTGGTGCATTGGTTCAGCAGAGCTTATCATGCCCGCTCCAGCGTCGCCTCTGCGCTGGTGGCCTTGAAGGTTGGCTTTGTAGCCGAGCACGGTGCAGCCCGAAGACCCATGTGAGCACACTGCTGGGGACAGTCCCCCTGCAATCCCACGGGCGAGTGTCCTGGGCATAGCCAGGCGTGAAGACCGCATGTCCTTCTAATTTATCCCAGCACATGTAATTGCGGATGCTATTGACGGTTATGGCTGCTCTGGCTTCTCAGCCGACTAATTCTGTATTTCGAGGCTATCATTTCCAAGGGAATCCTAGTTGATCAGGAGCCCAGTTCCACTATAAGGCTTCCATGGCCCTTGTCTCTGAAATCTCAAACTCTGCTCTATTTTTGTTTCCCCCCCCACCCCCGCTCTTTTTGGGGTCCCTTGCTTTCTCATGGCATGATGAAGATCAAACCCCTTCTTTCCAAGAGCAGAGCTCCCAGCAGAACGTCCTTCTCGGGTGAGCTCACTTGCTTCCATTCAACCTGGCTGGAGGACACCATGTGCAGCCAACACTGGTACGTGGCTGTTGACCAAGAAGTGAGCTACAGCAAAGTAGCAGAAGATACAAAGTTGTTGGCATCGCTCCCCAACGTTTGGTTTATCCTTGCCATCCCTTAAGGCGCTGTGCTCCTGCTGGGATGGTATGATGGGTTTGGGGTACTGGATCCTCCTCGCTCACTTGGCTGGTGAGATGGTTGTCCAAGCCAGGTGGTCTCCACCCAAGAAGTCCAGAGGTGTGAGGCTGCTGTGCCCAGCTCGTGCCGAAGCCACCGGACTGCGTGACAAGGGACAGAGCGTCCTCAGGCTCCTGACCTTCAGCCTTCATCTGCTTTGGTGTGTGCTCCTGGGTGACGGTAACGTTGGATGGTGGAGAGCGGACAATTGCCCTTCCCCAACCTAAGCAATCCCTCATTCAACCCAGACCTTCTCGCACCACTTAGCCGGACCTCGAGTTGCAGGGTGCCACTTGTGCTGGGCAGCCTGGCAAGCTTTCGGAGGGTAGGGTTTCTGGGAAAGCCTCTGCTCGTCCCTGGGTGGCTGAGTTCCTGTTCCACAGCTTCTGGAGGATGGAATGAGTAACTGCCAAGCTTGACATATGGTGATTTTCAGGGCGGGCTGCGGCGTTCAGTGATGTTTGCTGGCAACCCCGTCTCGAGAAAGCAAAGATGAGGATTTAAATGCGTAGTGACATTGTTCTGGAAAACGTTCTCCTGAAAGATGCCCTTGTCATCTTGCAGCTCTGGATCGCTCCTCTGGTGGTGGCGTGGTGGAGCAGCTGGGCTCTTGGGATGGCTGGCACTGCCTTGGTGGGACAGAGGGTGGTCATTCAAGTGTCCTCTCAGCCCTCGGTGCTGCTTGACTTTGAGTTGCTAAGCACATCTGCGCCCATCTGTAAATGGACGTATGGACGATGATCTATGGGTATAGTGTGTGCGGATTCTGCATATCTATGGCCTGCGTGCAATTACAAAAAGTATGCTATTGGCGACTGACTTTGTCACTACGGGAGCAAATCAGCTCCTTCTGTTTGGAAAATATTGGGTTACCTGTAACATGCCACCTTGAGATTTTCCCGTTGGCTCCGATGCCCGGTTTGGGCTCGGTGGAGTAAAACTTGTTCCCACATTTTCTAAAATAGGCTTACAGTTTGGAAAACAAAAGGTATTGAAAGCCCTGTTGTCTCTCTCTTATCTTTATATTTGATTTGGTCCCCTTTGTAGTTTTTTTTTTTTTCCCCTCCGTGATGCGTGCTTTTTTTAGTAATTCTCTGTCGTTTCCTTCCCCGTCTCTTATCTCTCCCTCTGCAGTTCCCTCTCTTTTTCTCTCCACTCCTCTCCCCCCCCTCTGTAATTTATTTGCAGGCAGGTTGTCTCTTTGATTTACTGTATGTCTCCTCGGTAGGATTATGATAAATGGATTGTATGGCTGTGGCTGAGCTCGTCCAACGCCACGTGCCCATGCTGGGTCAAGCCCCTTCGGAGCGTGAAAACAGAGGGGAGATGCTGGGGCTGGGTCTCCTCTGCGTGGTCTGCAGGGAGGAGGGAGTGTTGGTAAGTGGGGCTTGGTCATAGAATCATAGAACGATGGTCCAAATCATAGAATGGTGGGCCTTATGGTCCAAACTTTGCATCACCTCCTGAACTTTTTCAGCCTGTGTTAGGCACGGGGCTCGGCGGAGGGGTTTTCTCTGTGCTCTTCTCTTGCCCGACGCGCTGGGTTTGCCATGTATACACGTATGCTTGCAAAAATTTAAGCAGGTATTTTATTGGGCGCTTTCAGGCACATCAGCCAGCATATTTCAATTTACTGTATCCTGATATGGATAGTGTTTGCTGCTTGTAATTAGAGCGTTTCATCCCGCAGTCGCAGCAGGCAACGGTTTATTGATAAAGTTGTTATATAGTTGCTGAGCAAACACCCCCAAATCTGAGCTTCATTAAGTTATCGCCTGCCCTGCTGCGATGCATCTTCATTGTGCGCTGAAATCCATGCCATTGACGGGAGATCCCGGAGGAGGTCCGGGGCTGTGCTGTGCGGCCGCAGCTTAATGCATCCCGTCACAAATTGACACAGCATGCTCATCCTCGGCTGAGATACATAAATTCTTCCCCTTCCCAACCGAAAACGGGGTTTTTTTTTGGCGACCGCGGATCTTCTCATGCTGGGTGGTGGGCATGGATGGTGGTGTCATGGCTGGGATGTCTCTGCAGAGCAGGCACGGCTGCTCTTCTGCCCCGAGAGGTTCACACAGACCCCAAAGCATCGGCGGTTCCCTTTAAAATCCAGGCAGAAAACGTTTTCGTGTTGACTTGTTTTGTTGTTGTTTAGCGCATCCTCTCCCTTCTCCACTGGTTTTGTTATTTGGCGGGTAATCCTTCATAACGAACCCGCGGGAGATTGATGGGGAGAGCTCGTTATGCACTTCCAGAGCAGTTTCACCGTCGTTCTGTAGCAGCAAAATGCACCATTAAAGGCAGAGAGCCATGGGAATGATGGGACGTAATTAGTTGTTGCTGTAATATTTTTGATTGAAAGTGTATAGATACTGCAAGCGGCTCTCTCGGAAGCCGGTGCTCTCAGGAAACTGTTAAGAAGAGCGGTGCTTCGCAAAGGGGAGAGGCTGATCCTGCCCTTCCCCTGCCCGCCGCTCCAGCGCCGTAATTGAACCGTCGGGGAGATGTCATAGAATCACAGATTGGTTTGGGTTGGGAGGGACCGTAAAGCCCACCCCGTGCCACCCCCTGCCCTGGGCAGGGACACCTCCCACCAGCCCAGGTTGCTCCAAGCCCCGTCCAACCTGGCCTTGAACCCCTCCAGGGATGGGGCAGCCACAGCTGCTCTGGGCAACCTGGGCCAGGGGCTCACCCCCCTCACAGCCAAGAATTTTTTCCTGATAACCAATCTAAATCTCCCCTCCTTCAGTTTCAAACCGTTACCCCTCGTCCTGTCATTACGCTCCCTGGTAAAAGAGTCCCTCCCCATCCTTCCTGTAGGCCCCCTTTAGGTACTCGGGGGGTTCACGCCGCGCAGCCTCCGGCTCCTTCACGGCATTAAGGGCGAGCAGCGGCGTTCACTCCCACTTCGGAGCAGGAGCCAGGCGGGGAGGAGACTTTTTTAGGTAGGATACATGCCCAGCAGCTCATCGCCTCGGTCCCTGTGACGGAGCTGCACGGATCTTGTGTTCCTGCTTTTCTTTTTCCAAGCTGAGTCCGAAGTTCAGGATATGTTGAAACCTTGCGTGGGCCAACCTGGTCTGCGTCCATGGGATGTTGTGGCCAGGAGCATGTTCATGGAGAGCAACCTGGAATTACTCAGGCAACCCCCTGGTGTGTGCTTGAACCCCTCCATCTATGGGGAATCATGGAATCCCAGAATTGCCGAGGTTGGGAGGGACCTTTCAGATCATCCAGTCCAACCATCAACTGAACACTGACGAAAACCATCACTAAACCGTATCC
Source organism: Dromas ardeola (assembly GCA_013398915.1). NCBI lineage: Eukaryota > Metazoa > Chordata > Aves > Charadriiformes > Dromadidae > Dromas > Dromas ardeola. The sequence continues at coordinate 855,430 of VYZM01019549.1, read as the reverse complement.
CTAAGCACCACGTCTGCCCGTCTTTTAAATCCCTCCAGGGATGGCGACTCCACCACTGCCCTGGGCAGCCCCTTCCATGCTTGACAACCCTTTCTGGGAAGAAATTTTTCCTAATATCCATCCTAAACCTCCCCTGCCGCAACTTGAGGCCATTTCCTCTTGTCCCATAGCCTGTTCCTTGGGAGAAGAGCCCGACCCCCCCTGGCTCCCCCCTCCTTTCAGGGAGTTGCAGAGAGCGAGAAGGTCTCCCTTCAGCCTCCTTGTCTCCAGGCTGAACACCCCCAGCTCCCTCAGCCGCTCCTCACCAGACTCCTGCTCCAGACCCCTCACCAGCTCCGTTGCCCTTCTCTGGACACGCACCAGCCCCTCAGTGTCTGTCTTGTGGTGAGGGGCCCAACACTGGACACAGCACTCGAGGTGAGAATTCAATTCAAATTATTCCCCTGGTACCTGTGGGGCTTCCTTTCCACTGACACGGAGAGGCGCGATGCGAACCACGAGCGTAGAGGTAGCGGGGATGGAAGCCGCAGCGCACGCTGGGCTCGGCTGGACGTCGCGACAGCCGCGGGAAGGCAGGGCTCGTGGCATCGTGGCAGTTAATGCTGTTTAGCACTAGTCTTGGTAATAAAGCGCCTTGGCTCTGTTTCTCTATTGTTCCCTTTCTCTGGTAATGTCACCGAACTTGGACAGAAGCTTCCCAAGCTGTGCGTTTGCCTTGGGCTGATTTTGCAGAAGCTCTGAGGAGAGAAAGAGGGGGTAGAAAGAAAGCTGGGCGTTTGTGAGCATGAAATAGAGGGGGAAATGTGGCGCTTGGCTTATGAAGACAAGTCTTGCTTTTGTTGCCCTTCAGAAAGTCACGCTGTGGGGCTGGGGCTCCCCAGGGTACGTGCCATGGGGCTGGACCGTGCACTGACCCGTCGGTGCTTGCTCGGGCTCGCTTTGGGCACACGGGGATGAGTCTCCGAAGGTCCCACCCGTGCAGCATCCTCTGCCCCGCCGGACCTCGGCCCTGAGCCCCCCAGGGCCACGCGCACCCGGCCCCCCGCCTCCCCTCTCCCTCTGAGGGTTCAGCCACCGGCACGCACCTCTCCGCTCCCCGTGCGTCTCGGGGGGCTTATTTCCAGCAGCTGGCATCCTTTCCAAATCTCCCTCTACCCATCTGTTGTTATCAAGCCTCCTTTCTCCTTATTTTGCTTAATTTCTATCTTTTTTTACTCTCGGTCGTCTTAGACATGCCTGCGTCTCTCTGCATATGCCCAAGCATTTGCTTTCGAGTGCCTGAGGCTGGTTCCTGCCGTTACCTTCTTGCAGGAGCGAGAGCTGCTGCTTCTTGCTTTGGGAGAGGCACCCTGTCCCCGAGGCATCTGTTGAGGAGTGCAGCGCTTCGTAGAAGTTTCTTCGTGGCCTCCCTGAGCAGAAAACTTGTCGTCGTATCTCTTTTTCTTTCTAGATGACAAGGTGGCGATGCGACCACGTTGGGTTGGGCTCCTTGCCTCCGTCTCTCTCTGCCCGTAGCCAGACCCTGCTCCCTGCCAAGGAGAAGTCGCGCCTTCTCACGGTGCGATCAGCAGGAGCCCTGCACGCTGGGGGGGTCTGAAACACGGGTCTCAGGCTGGGCATTTCAGGAAATAAGTTCCACTTCAGTTTTGGGTAGTTCAGAAAGGCTTAAATCCTGTTGGGGAAGGGTGGTTGGCAAGGTGGCATCAGCTGGTGTGAAATGAAGGCTCCCACAGCTACTCCCGCCGCGATTAACTTATTTTCCCCCCTGCCGCTTGATGCACCCCTCTGAGATGCAGCTTGTCCCGCTGCAGGCATCGGCTGCGGCCGCATCTCGCCCCGGTTCGCCCGGGAGGGTGCGGGGAGGCCAGGGCGGCAGCGAGTCCTCCCCGCCTGGATCGCGCGAGTGCCATCACAGATGGGTGCGCTGCTCGGCGGCGAGGATGCTGGTGCATTCTAATTGCTGGCATCTTTACTCGTTACGAGTGTAATTGTGAGTAGACGTTTGTTTTTGTATTGATAATTAGGGACTGGAACAGATGGCGAAGGCTTAGTTTAAAGTAATGTGTCCATTAAAGAAAATCTACTGTATACAGCTGAAGATTCTTCACTCTGAGAGCTCAGCTCGCCGTAGCAGAGCACATCTTCTCACTAACGAGGGCTTCAGCCGTTGCAGCCTGGTCAGCTGCCTTCGGTGGAGGCTCAGGTCGTGAAGACTCCTCCAAGCGAGTGCGTTGAGCTCCCTCCCGGGCAGAGCATCCCCTGTTGTGCCCAGATGCAGGCGGTCGGGCGCGGAAGGAGCCGCTGGAGGAGCGGTACCTTGGGCAGGCGAGGGGAGGGTGGCATCTTGCTGGGCTCTGAGCCCGTCTGCGGCAGGGTGGAGGCGCGGGCGCTGGTGGACAGGCGGCAAGTGGTTCACCCGCCATGGCTAACGATGCTGTGCTGGATGCAGGAGGTGATGGGGAGATGATGTCCCCCTTGGGGGGCTGCCCAGGCTGGGGGAGGAGCGCGCCTCATCCAGCAGGACCCCCCCGCCCCAGGCAGGGCCCTGGTTAATTAATACAAATAACGAGGGCTGGTCTGTGCAGCAGGACGAGGCAGGCAAGAGGAGAGCGGGAGGAGAGGTGCGAGGTGTCCATGTGGCTTCTCTGCTGATTAACGATGCTCAGGCGCTGGTCCATGGGAATCCCTTCATTAGCAGGCAGATTTTACTGCCTGTCCCTCCTTTACCTGTTCCCAAGTGATGGATGGCCGGGAGGGGTGATCCCTGTGTCCCCACCACCAGCAGCAGCCCAGAGATGGAGACATGAGTGGTGGGTATCCCCCCTTTCTCCTGGATCTTGGGGCGCCGGCGTCTGCAAAGCACTGGAGGAGGGTGCTCGGCAGAGCTGTAGCCCCCAGCTGCCTGGCCATAAATGTCCCTGTGGGGTTTCCCCCGGGGTCACGGCGTCACTCGTACGTCCCAGAAAATGAAGTAAAATCCAAGATTTCCTCCAAGAGGAAACAGCGGAGGTCAATGGGAAGTTGCTCAGCTGAGTCCTTCTGGTGCCAGGACCTCTGCAGGCAGCGGGTTTGGGTGAGCTCAGCAGGAATTTGAGCTGACGGGGGGGATTTAAGTATTTAATTTTATTTTATTTAAAACAAGCAAACCAACCAAACTGTTTTCCCAGGCTATGGCTCTTCTCGTATATGGCAGTGTCCTTGGGGCAGGAGGTGGTGTGTAGAGGGTCAGGCTTTTAGCAGTGGCTCTCAGCCCTCTTTGTCCTTTGGTTTGGAATTCCTTTAGAAACATTTGGAGTGCGAGTGGGGCATCTGTGGGAGAAACTTTGCGAGCGCGACCTCCCTGGCCACCAGGCCACGCAGCCCCCTTCTGACTGGGGAAACCTCCAAAGTGAAAGTTTCTCTGTGGCTCTTGTCAATTTATTCATTAATTTCTCCATTTAATTAGTTAGGCTGAAGCCTCCTGCTTTGGGAGCTGCTGCGTGCCACGCCGGCACTGCTGCCGTGCCTTCCTGCTTTGTTTCCGAAGCGTTGGAGCCTCTGGGGAGGAACAGAAGAGGTGGGAAGGGGTGAGATTTCGGGAGGGGACGCCGAGCTGCTGGGAGGGATCCCGGTGGATTGCCACCTTGGAACAGAGCCGGTCCTGGCGTGCTGTACTTTATCAAAAGTGCATTCCTCTGTCCTTGCCCCGCTTAAACAAACAAACCCAAAAGCCGCCTGGGGAAGGACGCTGTGTGTGGAACGGGCCAGGAGGTGATGGAGGGAAAATCCTTCCTGAATAAACCCTTGCCAGGAGGGTCTTTCCTCTAGCTGAGCGTGTCCTTATTTTCTGCGGAGGGTGGGTGAGCCGGGCTGCGACTCGCAGCCCGGCGGCACTCCCCGCATCACCCCGGGCTCCGCTGCCTCAGTTTCCCCTGCGTGGTACAAAGACACCCCATTTGCTACGGGGAGAAACGCCAAGTGTTTGAGGGGCTCTGGGAGCATCCCTCCCTGCTGTCCCTGCCGGGAGATGTTTGCGTGGCCTTTCGCTTCCACCTTCGCGCCGATTTATGCAGGGGCACGTCTGCCCGCTTGTTTGAAGGGCCATAGTGAAGATTAATGACTGCTTAACAAGGCGCGGGGCTGCTGGCGAGGGAAGGAGAGCTCGGTGGCAGTGGGAAGGTGGAGGGTGCAGAAACCCACCTGGGGTGCGGAGCAGGAGCCCCCAGCCCCACTGGGGCCCGGGGAGGAGTTGCAGTCGGGATGTGTCGTTTTTAGCTGCCTTCTGCCAAAAAGGAAGGGGCTGAAGCTGCAGACAGGGATGTGCTGCAGTGGTGTGAAGGCCACCACGCTTTTCTGTTCCCTGCAGGGAGCAGGGGTGAAATGTCTCCTCTCCGAGGACACCGTGAGCAGGGATAGCTTGAGAGCAGCCCTGAGGAGAAGGTCTTGGGGGTGCTGGTGGCCGAGAAGCTCAGCATGAGCCGGCAATGTGCACTTGCAGCCCAGAAAGCCAACGGCATCCTGGGCTGCATCCCCAGCAGCGTGGGCAGCAGGGCCGGGGGGAGGATTCTGCCCCTCTGCTCCGCTCTGTGAGACCCCCCTGCAGCGCTGCCTCCAGCGCTGGGGCACCAACAGCAGAAGGACACGGAGCTGCTGGAGCGGGGCCAGAGGAGGCCCCGGAGATGCTGGGAGGGCTGGAGCCCCTCTGCTGGGAGGACAGGCTGAGAGAGCTGGGGGGGTTCAGCCTGGAGAAGAGAAGGCTCCGGGGAGCCCTTCCAGCCCCTTCCAGTCCCTCAAGGGGCTCCAGGAGAGCTGGGGAGGGACTCTGGGGCAGGGAGGGGAGCCATGGGACGAGGGGGAACGGCTTTACACTGCAAGAGGGGAGATTGAGCTGAGATCTGAGGCAGGAATTCTTTGCTGTGAGGGCGGTGAGCCCCTGGCCCAGGTTGCCCAGAGCAGCTGCGGCTGCCCCATCCCTGGAGGGGTTCAAGGCCAGGTTGGACGGGGCTTGGAGCAACCTGGGCTGGTGGGAGGTGTCCCTGCCCAGGGCAGGGGGTGGCACTGGGTGGGCTTTGAGGTCCCTTCCAACCTGAACCATCCTGTGATTCTGTGAATGGGCTGGCACCATGCAAAGCACCGCGCCAGGCACGGGTGCAGGGGGCTGTGGGCGCTGAAGCCCCCCCAGCAGTGCCACAGCAGCGTCCTGGGAGGCGTTGGGGGTGCAGGAGCTTCGCCAACTCCCCAGGCGCCTTTTCACCCCCTCTCTCAGGGGGCTGCCCGGCTCTCCCCACCTCCGTGGCCACGCTTGCCTCACCGGGAGCCAGGCCGGGATTTTGGGAGCGAGGAAGGTTTATCACTCGCAGCAGGGTGGGGAGCTCCCGGTCACGTTCTCCCGGCTTCCCATCCCGCAGCAGCCGGCAAAGGGAGGGGCGGGAAGATTAATAGGAGCTTCGTTTCCCGCTTGCGATTGCTGGAGCGGGTGTGGAGAGATTAAACGCGGCAGTCCGGCGGCAGTTCATAGTCCTGGGCTCAGTTTTCTTTCCTGACCTTTATTTCTCTGGTTGCACCCCTTTTCCTGGCACTGCAAAGCTGCCGTGAGTCCCTGGGACCGCGGGGGATGCTCGGCACTGCCAGCCGCCGGCGACGCGCCTCCTCCTCCCGTTTGGTCGAGACACAGGAATCGAGGAAATTAATCTGCATGTCTGCTTGCTGCAAACAAATAAATAAAACCTGGAGGATTTTTCCCATCTGTTTCTATATGTTGTTGCTCTCACTATTATTCTTGATGTGTGTTGTTGTTGTTGTTGTTGTTTTTTTAAAGCATAAAAGTAGGGAAATGTCAGCTGTATTATAGCTTTTAAATATTTCCCACCAAATCCTCCATCAAAAGACCCCCAGCAGAGGAACACCGCTCCAACTGTGTGATTTTTTTATTTGCGTATTTGGAATCGCTCTGACAAATAATAACCGTGTGCAATGACAACTCGGGGCACCAGGCAGCTGTAGTACGTAAAATGGGATGTCGAGCATTGCGGAGCGAAGCGAGTGGCTGCGAGCGGGTCAGATGGGACCCGCCGAAAAGCCCGCACGGAGGCGCTGGGGGAAGGGGTGGGCTCTGCCCGCGGTGGGAGACATTCTCCCAGCCTCTTGCTGCTTCCAGGGAGTTGGTGCAAACTTTCTTGCTTTATTTCTGAGCAGCTCCAAGGGTCAGGTACGCACTCTGTGAAAGCAGCTGAACGTTTTCCCGTGCCTCTGTGCTCATAAAGTCATCGAAAACCTCGAGAGTAACTCGTTTGCCTTCCTTTTCTTGTGTTTCCTCAGAAACCTTGATGGATACGCGGACGGCGACAGCCGAGCTGGGCTGGACCGCCAACCCTCCTTCAGGGGTAAGTGCCACTCGCCCAGCTGATCCTTATTGCCATCTCGTGGGGTTCGTGCTATTTATCTTACCACGCTGGTGGGGAGCCGGGGAATTGGCAGTGGGAGCAGCGTGGGGCGGGCTGGGCATCGCTGTGCCCAGCTGCACGGCTGGTCCAGGGCTCAGCATCCCTTCCCTGAGCCGTCCTGGCGTCTCAGCGGAGGTGGAGCTTTTCTCCATCCCCACGCTCTCTGCTGCCCTGCCTGTCCTCCTCCCAGGTGAAGGGTCCAGCCCCGTCACTGCTCTCCATCCCCTTGCTCACGCCTTCCCTCTCCCCGTGCCAAAAGGCTTGTAATTAGGAAACATTAGCAGGCTCAAAACAGCTTTCATACCTGGAACATCATCCGTAATTGCACTCGGCAGTGCTCTTCCCTGGCTATTAATGTCACTTTTATGAAGTAATGAGGAACAAAACACCCTGAGGCACTTAAAACATCTTTTTTATATAATACGAGCCTTTGAGGAATGGAAGCATAAAATAACCTGACTCACGTTCCCCTGGCGGAGAAAGTGAGAGATGGAGGCTGGGGGGAGAGGAGCGGCAGCGGGAGGGGATGTCAGCTGGTGGATGGGCATCGCGGTGGGACAGGGATGGGTACGGCAGCGGGGTCCGTTCCCGGGACCTCCAGGACGCGGCACCAAAGAGGGAAGGACGCCAGCCCATGGCTTTGTTGGGGTGTGACTGGCTTGGCCAGGGCTTTGAAAGAAATGAGGTTGCACACCCTAACCAAAGCTGAACCACACACGCGGTGGGCACGAAATCCTCTCCAGGCATGTCAGAGGCTCTTGAATTGCTTTGGAAAAAATCTGGACCCAAATAAAGTGCTGGCAAGATGCAGGGCGCAGGCTGCGCGCAGGTGATGGAGATGGGATATAAATAGCTGCCTGCAGCTGCTATGGCTGCCAGCCTGCGCAAGGCAGGCGGGGAGCTTGCGTGGTAAGGCACGGTGGTCTCGCCCTCCACGGAGCGGCAGAGCGAAGCCTCTCCCAAGCCTGCATCCCTCCGTGCGCATCCCTGCATCCCTCTGTGCATCCCGGCTCCCGGTCTCTGGCCCTGCCTCGCAGCACCTCAGGGTGCCCAGAGCCTCTCTGCCTGGCCGTCTGGCTCCTCTGAGAGTTACTGGTGAGTCTTCTCCTTTACAGGAGCGTATATTAGATCTTCCACAAAGTATTTTAACACACCAAGTCCTTTATTTAAAAGACGTGGAGTCAGTCCGTAGCGTGCGTTGGAGAGCATGACTTCACCCTACGAAGTCCCCTTGCTCATGGACTGGGCTTTTTTTCAGTAGCACCGGGCACTTTGGGTGGATACGGAGCATCTTAAAGTGTATTTGGGACTCCTGGAGTGACCCCCCCGTAGGTATTGTGTCCCAGCGAGGCAGGTTTTGGAGTAGGTTGGACGCCAGTTGAAAATGTCTTCCTCCCGCTCCAGGCCTGCAGTAGTCTTTATGAGTTGCCCGGTTACAGCACTAGGTTTTAGGGTTTGTCCCGTTTAATGGTCCACAACAAACATTTGGGAGCAGATTTTAGCTGCTTCTGGGCTTGTCCAACGCTAGTGGCCGATATTTGGGTGAGGCTCATCCGGAGTGCGGGTGCCAGGGAGGGTTTGCAGACGTGAGCCATCCAAGCCAGCCTGCCGTAGAGATGCCAAGATACACGTGGGGATTTCTGCTTGTGTTGGAGTTGACGAAAAGCCCAAATTTAGTTGGTCTTTTCTTGGTTTTAGTCTTCAGTTCCCAGAAGCAGCCATCCCTAGGGCTGTGCTATTTCTTTTTCAGCCCAAACTGCTGAAAGCTGGGGTAAGAAACCAAAAGAAACCCTCTGCCCTGCCTTCCTCCATCCAAAAACAGAGAGTGTGCTAGCAGCCTTGCTTTGAGGCTTAGAAGCATTGCAGGAACAGGCAAAGAGGAGAGGGAACAGGCAAAGAGGAGAGGAACCAGAGAGGGATGCAAGGAAACGGGAGGGAGAAGAGCAGCAGCCGTCTATAAATGGGTCCTTCCCGCTCCCTGGGACAGGAGGGAGGAGATGGGAGGATGGGAGAGGGGCTCCTGGCTGCTGCTGGGGCGTCAGCTCCTTCTCCTGGGCTCCTCTCATCCCTCCTGGGGCTGGAGGTACAGGGGTTTGACGAGCCATCGGCTCATCAAAGGTGGTCAGAGCCACCTCTCCTGACCCTGGGGTTGCCATCGGCATGGGCTCCGTGCCGGCTTTGGGTCCCTTTGGGTGGTGGCATCTCCCCGTGGCATGCTGAGCTCCGGGAGCGAGTGTTCACCCTGGCTTGCAGATGCATCCCGGGGTCCGGGGGGGGCTGCTGACATTAACGGCAGGGCACGGATGCCGGAGAGCTGGGACGCGGGCTCTCCTTCTGCTCTCCTCAGTGGGCGTGCTTGAAATCTCGGCGGAGACGGAGAAGAACATTGTCTTAATCCCCAGCTCCCTGTGAATTATGTAGTGGGATCTCGTCAAAATGATGCATTGGTCACTGTTAGAGCATCGATGGCAGCAGCCGCTGGCACCGCAGGGCTGTCGGCCACGGGGACCCGCTGCTCTTCAGCGCTGGGTTGCAGGAACGCTCAGCTCAAGGGATGCCCATGGAAGCAGTAGGATCTGGCCCCAAACCCTCATGAGGGTTTTCCAGGTGGCATTTCATGTCGTTCCCAGCCGTGGGCAGCCCTGGGTGCTGAGCGCCCGAAGCGTGGCAGGGTCCGCTGGCAGGCTTTGGCTGAGTTTTGAGGCTCTGTTTGCAACCCTCCCCCTAAAAAAAAGAAAGGCAGCAAAGCGCAGGGGTTGCTCGGTGGAAGGAGCTGGCTCCCTGATGGGCACCGTGAATAAAAGGATGGTGGGTCAGGTTCCCTCCCGTGTGCCCGGCCAGGCCGCGGGAGGCGGCGGGTGGGATGAGGAGGAGGATTCCCGCAGGAAAGGCAGCGTTATGGTGGTGGGCGAGCGCTGGAAGAGAGCTCGTTGTCTGGCGTTAATTGGATGACGGGGCTGCAATGCAAAGCCCAGGTGGGAACGGAAAATAATGCCAACCCCCTCGGTCAGGGAGGACCTTGCGGTTTTCTCGTGTGAAAAGGTGTTTGGTAATGAAAGGGCGTTGAATCCGTACATCTTCTCCAGGGTGGAGAGGGGTTTTTGCGAAGCGTGGGATGAGGAGGGAGCGCGCTCGGCTGGATGCGTGAGGTTTTTGTTGCTGATTTGGTAAACATCGCTTAACAACAACGCGCAGCCTTGAGCTGTGTGATCTTTGCTTAAGCTCAGCAGAGCCGAGTGGGTGGACCCGGGGGCAAACGTTCCGCTGCGCTGCTTGGCAGCGTGCAGAGAGGACCCTGCTTCGAAAAGAAAATAGAAACCTGCATTTTTTTTGTTTTTGATTTTTCTTTAACATCAGGGCTGTGGTTTACAAGGGGGGAAGCTTGGGGAGCAGGTGAGGAACGCGGTGGCTTAATGGAAAATGGAAGAGGGCGAAACCTGTCAGGTTGCAGGGCAGTGGGCTGTGGTGCGCCGGCTCCTGGGGAGGACGCGAGGGTCCGGGGTAGGGTGGTGCCACCCGTCTGTGCCCCCATGTGAGCGCAAACACGCGTGAGCGCCGCTGTAGCATCGCTCCTGGAAGTTATGCATGATATTCAGAGCGCTGCTTAAAGATTGCCATATGAATAATGCTGTTATGAGGAGACTGTAAACATGGATTAGTTAAAATGAATGGATTATGAGGTTGTAAATCTGTCTGTAGGACTCTAATGCCATCGTAGACTATTCACAGTTTGCCGCTGTCCCTTAATTGAAATTGTAGCCTGGATTATATTAATGCCCTTCTATAAATCGAATTGCAAATCTATATTCTCTCTCTCTCCGTGGCGGTAATGTTTTATTTAGTTAGTTTTCTTTGCCGGGGGAAATGATCCCATTGTGCCAAGAGCCTGGGGTCGGGCTCTCTCTCCAGCCCACGTGCTGGCTCGGGCTTTAATGAAGCCGCAGCCTCATGCGCTGCTTTCCCTCCCCGCACCCGGGTGCCTGGACCATCTTTCTTCCCGTTTTTATGTCCTCCCAGGGTAGCCGAGGCCGTTGCCTGTGTGGAAAAGGATGTTTTAGCATCAGCTGGGAGCGGTGGGGAGAGCGAGCAGGCGTGCAGGGGCAAGAGGGTGAGGATTTTTTCTGGTGCTGGCCTGGGGGGTGTTTCTGCATGTGCGTCACGTCTTGTGTGCACGACGGCATTCCCGGTCCCCTCTGGGGCTTCGGGACCCTCCTTTCTGCCCTCTACAGGGTGAGTGGCACCTCCGTGGCTCATGGGCCACTGCTGGTTCCTCTGCCTCCCTCTCACGACCTCCCTCCCTTCTCCTTTCTCCAGTGGGAAGAGGTCAGTGGCTACGACGAAAACCTCAACACCATCCGTACGTACCAGGTGTGCAACGTCTTCGAGCCCAACCAGAACAACTGGCTCCTCACCACCTTCATCAACCGGCGTGGAGCTCACCGCATCTACACCGAGATGCGCTTCACTGTGCGGGACTGCAGCAGCCTCCCCAACGTCCCCGGCTCCTGCAAGGAGACCTTCAACCTCTACTACTACGAGACGGACTCTGTCATTGCCACCAAGAAGTCCGCCTTCTGGACGGAGGCACCCTACCTCAAAGTGGACACCATTGCTGCTGACGAGAGCTTCTCCCAGGTGGACTTTGGTGGCAGGTTGATGAAGGTGAACACAGAAGTGAGAAGTTTCGGGCCTCTGACCCGCAATGGCTTTTACCTGGCTTTCCAGGACTACGGGGCTTGTATGTCTCTGCTGTCCGTCAGGGTCTTCTTCAAGAAGTGCCCCAGCGTGGTGCAGAACTTCGCCATCTTCCCGGAGACGATGACGGGAGCGGAGAGCACCTCTCTAGTGACTGCCCGTGGCACCTGCATCCCCAACGCCGAGGAGGTGGACGTGCCCATTAAACTGTACTGCAACGGGGACGGGGAGTGGATGGTTCCCATCGGCCGCTGTACGTGCAAGGCTGGTTACGAGCCGGAGAACAACGTGGCTTGCAAAGGTAAGGTTGCCCTTGGGTAACAAGGTGCTTTTGTTGTTTTTAAGCTCTGCTGAAGACAATGTTCCTCCCCAAACAAGCTGGTTTGGGCAATGTCTGTTGTGAAATTGGCTCGTACCGTTTACCTGCCCTGAGGCGGTTTTGCTCCGGGGACCAGGCAGGGATTTGGGAGCAGTGGTCAACCTGTGGCTACTTGGTGCGCTCCGGTCAGCGGCCAGACTCGGCGAGCAGCGTGGCAAGGATGCGAGTGCTGGTGTGGCCACCACTGCGGGGCCACTGGAAGCCGCCTCTGTGATCTGCTGCCTCCAAAGTGCCGCGCGGGCCGGCGCTTGCTGGCTGAGCTGCTTTCATCTGCCTCGTTATTTCCCCACCAAAGCTGCGGGAGCCAGGCAGCCGCCGTCGGGCCCGACTGCAGTGAAGCCGCTCTGATTCTCGGCATTAATTGGAATTTTTGTTGCTGTTTTTTTGGGTTCCCCCAGCCACGCCGCCAGCGTGTTGCTGCCTGCTGGAGTCCTCCGCAGCACGGGATTGTAAATATGGAAATAGCGCTTGCTGCTTTTCATCTCCTTTCGCCCTTCTGATGAATATTTCCCAAATACTGTTGGAGGATTATTTTTTTTCTATTAGCTTTACTCGCTGCCCTTTCTTTTTCCTTTCCCAAATTAAGGTATTGCTTTTGTATGCGGCTTGGAAGGAGGGAAGAGGAGGGGGCTTTTTGTATGAGAAGCTAACCCCATTTCATCTGTGCTTTCCAAATAGCTTCTAGAAGGTGGGCACCACCAGGTCAAGGAAGGGTTGGGAAGAAAGAGAAGGTCAAAGGCTGGTGTCAAAGCGCTTTAGGGCTGGTTTTGAAGAGGGTGTAATGGGAAGAGGTCTGACTTGGACCTCTTTTGGTGCAGGTGGCAGCATGTGTAGCACCAGGCTTGGCTGTGATGCTCCTTGGGGTGGCCACCATGGTGTTTCTTCTTTACCAGTAACTCCGGATAGATGAAAATGGCGAAGCTGGGATTCAAGCTGCGGAGAAACTTGTTTATTCTTTCGCTTTAAAGGTGGGGATTTGTGTAGGTTTTCACCGTGACAAACCATGTTCCTGCCTGGCCAAGGTGGGGATGGCAGTGCCTTCCCGTGCCAGGACTCTGACAGCTGGGAAACCACCAGGGTCCGCGTGCTCATGCCTTGCTTTCACATCAAGCGGCATTGCTGGTGGATTCCTTTGAGTTTCGCGGTTGGCCCTGAACGTGGGTTTGTTCCCACCAGGAGATGGTCTGTTCCCATGGGGAGCTGAAGCGCTCCGTCGGAGGGAGGGCTTTTCGCAAACCAGAGCGTTTCTGGCGAGACGTTCCTCTGCTATTGAATAAACAAACGGAAAGCGCACATGGGTGTATGGCAAAACGACACTTTCTCATCAGGGAAAAATAAATACTAATTTTAGCTAAAGACTGGAATTGGGAAATACTGTCATTTTGCCAGAAATGTAGGAAAACAATGATAATGTAAAGCTGCTGCAGGTTTTGGTGGTGTTGACCTTTCTATCTGCTGCCGGCTGGAGTGGTGGAAGAGGTCGAGGTCTTGAGCAGCTCTGTATCCCTGGTAAGAGCGTGCTGCACCTACCCAGTGCTCGTAGTCTGGGGCAGGGATGGAGGAGGACAGCAGGACGTGAGAGGCACAGGAGCAAACATGCTCAGGGTGGGTGTTAGACCCATCTCCCTGGCTTTTTTTGTTTCCCTTTCTCGTGCAAACCCCTACATGGTCATGATGTCACGTTCGTGCCGTCAAAGCTGTGCCGAGCAGACCCCTGCGCATTGGGAAGTTGCTGAGTTTTCTGTGCCGCAGCGCCCGTCTTCAGCCGTGCTCCCGCTCCTCGGCAGCGCTGACGCTGAAGGAGAAACTCCTCGCGCCGCCGGAGTGTGGGCTCTGCCTTGATCTCGGCAAGCGTTTAGGCTTTGCATGGGGAGCATGCTTTGCATTCGGGCTCCTTGAGGGGAAGATTCCTGGCAGGTCTAAGGGGGTAGAAATGTCCTTTATGGCTCAGCCAGCAGCATTTGGGACCCTGGAAAGGTGCAGTCCAAGTGGGTGGTTAAATGGCACGTGCGCGATGACAGAACCATCCTTTTTTGATGACCCCGTGAGCATGGTCGGGTGCTGGTACGACGCTGTCTCCGGAGCAAAGCTCTGATAACTCCTCTCTCCCAGTCCTGTGAGAGTATTTCCCAGTTCCCACGTCAGGAGGACGGACAAAAGGCTGGGATCGCGCGTGGGACCTGCATGTTTGAAGGTCCTGCTCAACACTGGCGAGGATCCCCAAACCAATAAACCTGCCAGCCCCTCCTGGAAGTCCACTAAAACCAGTCCTAAAAGCCTGAGCCAGGCCGTACGTTAGGGCTGTTGTACAATTAACTGTGTTTGACTAAAAATCTGACCTTGGGTTGGATTCTGGCTTCTTGGTAGCTTGTGTGCACCCTTTGGCCATCAAGCTCCTCCTTGTATCCCCGTGAACCTTGGAGACCACAAAGGAAGACCTGCGCCCACTGCTACCCTTCCCGAAGGTCGGTGGGCACATCGCAAGGCTTAGAAATAATAATTTGTTGGTTTTCTGTATTCCCCTGCCTCGTTCACCTGCTGGGTTCTCCTGGCGGGAATGCTGCCAGGATCGCGTCCCGTCTCCCGGGAGGCACATGCTCCTGCCATCCGCTTAAAGCCTCCATCAACCTGAGATGAGCCACTTAACAAGCCTGGGGGAATTGTCACCAAGGA
>VYZM01019549.1:796034-819882 GCA_013398915.1 Dromas ardeola | reverse complement strand
CTAATGGGATTTCAGGTCCCCCCACGGTGGGACATCTGTGCCTTGAGTCCACGAAAGCCCTTTCCAGCGAGGATGCCGCACTGGCGACCGCCCCCCGACACGTGCGTTTCCTCCGCTAAAGGGGAAAAGAATGGAAGGGAACGGATTTTTTTTTTATTATTATTATTTTTAAATTTTTTTTTCTTATAGGCTGTCATTTTTCTAGGCGTTTTAACAAAACGCGTTCATCGGCAGTATCCGCAGCAACGGCTCCCAAAGTGCCTGCCGGGGCGGGACTGAGGGAGCAGGGGGAGAGGGCGGCGCAGGCAGGGACCCGGGCAGGGGGGGGCACCCCCGGCCCCCCCAGCAGCAGGGTGTCACCTGCAGGTCCTCCACACCGGGTGACCTCTCCATCCCACCAGCCACCTCACCCCTGTGCTGATGAAGCCGCCTCCTCCCAGCCCATCCCCGTCCAATAACGGGGCTAATTTATCATTAGCCGCTAACGATGTTCCCCAGCACACACACCTGGAGGGCTCCCCCGGGATGGTTTTCCCCAAGACGGAGCGTGTTTCGCTCTCTTAACCTTTCCTCGCAGGTCAAGTCCTCTATCATTTTTATTGTTCCCCCCCATCATGGCAAATCCTTGTTCTTCCTTGGAAGCGCAGTATCGAGCCCTGCCGCCACGAGTAATTAATCGTTTTCCTTATTTAATATAACCCAGCAGCTGGATTTTGCGGTTTTGGCTGCGGAGCCATCCTGGCTAACCCCAAATCCTTCCCCAGCCCTGGGCAGACACGTGTTTGTGCCTCGATGATGCTCTCCTGCCTGGATTCCTCCTGAATCTCTCTCCCTATCAACTCCGGCCGCGTTCCGGCAACGCTTACAATCGGAGCTGCGTTCCATTCCCATCTTCCGAAGCATTTGCCATGGCTCCCGGCGGATTTGATCAATGCAATTTTGATCACTTGGCCAACATACCAGCTGCTTCACAAGCCAGCGGGCGGTGCCGGGTGCGGAGGAGAGCATTCCTCTCTGACGTTAAATTCCCGGGCTCCCAACTTGAGATACCGAACCGTTAATAACCGCTTTTCATTCCAGGCTCTCTTTCTGAGCCCTGCCCCTCCATTTCTCCGCACGGCCGGCTGAGTGGCGTGTCTCTCGCTGTGATAATCTGTTTGAGTTGCTTCTCCACGTGAGCGCTGGAGCTAACTCGGCATCTCCCGATCGTAAAAATGGGTCCGTCTTCGCAGATGGATCTGCGTGAGCTCTGCGTGGGGGGCTTGTTTTTTGGAGACCGAGTGGGTTTGTGCCATGGGAGTCCTCATCCCCAACTGTGAAACCCCTCTCTGTGGTCGGTGTTGCCGATGGGAAGAGCCTGACCCTGAATCAGGCGAAGCCATGGAGACTGAATCCCTCCCGAGGCAGGAGATGATGGGCAGAGCAGCAGACGGAGCTGTGGGGTGTCCTTCTCCGTGCTGGAACCCCCCCTTGGGGCTCCTGCTGAGCCCCGTTAGGGCTGAGCATAACATTTTGGGCAAGGGCCTGCCTCAGGTGCTCTCCTTCCCCGCAGGTGTCCCATCCGGCCCCCGTAATGTCATCTCCATCGTCAACGAGACGTCCATCATCCTGGAGTGGCACCCGCCGCGGGAGACGGGGGGTCGGGACGACGTCACCTACAACATCGTCTGCAAGAAGTGCCGCTCGGACCGACGCGCCTGCTCCCGCTGCGACGACAACGTGGACTTTGTCCCCAGGCAGCTGGGCCTGACGGAGACCCGGGTCTTCATCAGCAGCCTGTGGGCGCACACCCCCTACACCTTCGAGATCCAGGCTGTCAACGGGGTTTCCAACAAGAGCCCCTTCCCGCCGCAGCACGTCTCCGTCAACATCACCACCAACCAAGCCGGTGAGTCCTGGGACGGCGCGGTGCTGGGGTTTTTAAGTCATACACTGCAAGTTGAAAGCTCCCAATCCAAAGGAAAAAGCTCCCAGGATGGGAGTGGTGTGGGATGGCTGTGGTAAACTTGCACCCAGCCCTGGGTGGGCTGAGGGAAGGTGGGAAGCGGGGAGAAGGGCCAGGAAAAGAGGGAGGGAGAGGGATGGGGGAGCCGGAGAGGGTGCCTGTGCCCTGGGCAAAGCCGGAGCTGGGCTGTGGGAGGGGACGGGGTGAGGATCGATATCTGCTTTTTATCCATTGCTTGGGGATGAAAAAGCATTGCCCTTTCCCCACTTTTCCCAAGTGGGAGCGGGGAGTTGGGGTGGATCTGGCCTTGAAACACAGCCTGAGCATCGCAGTGTGGCGAGGGGGCGGCATCCCCGGGGCTGAATTCAGGCGCTGTCTCCTCTGGCACATCCCTCTCCCTTCTCCAGGCTCCCCTGCCCCTTTCCCTCCCTCTTCCCAATCAGGTGTCAGGAGCTGAACAAGCGGCTCCGGGCCAAGCCAGGATGCTGGCGGGGCGGGGGGATGCGGTCCTGGGCTGCCATGGGGAGCACAGGGAGCGGAGGGGATGGGAACCCGCCTGCTTTGGGCACAGAGAGGGGATGGTCGTTCCTGCTTTGCGCCGAGCACGTACACAGGCAGCCTTCGCCAGCCCGCTCCCTCAGGACAGCACGAGACAGAAACTTGGCGTAAATGTTGTCTCCCGGCCCCGGGGAATACAAATCTACGCTTGTGCCTGGCTGGCATCGCCGTCTCCTGAACCACATGCAATCAAACCTGCCGCTGGTTTCCAGGCCTTTTCTCCTGCGGTGGGATTTTTGGGGTGTTTCTTTGCTCGTCTCTCACCCTCGGGCTGAGGGAAGAGCCAGGGCTCCCAGGTCCGTCTGTCTGTACCCCCACGCTCCCTGTTTCTCTAACAAAGGCTGAATGTCGCCGTGGGAATGCCCCCAGTGCCGCAGGAGGGGCTGTGGGGTAACCTGATGGAAATGCATCAGGTGTGCCAAGGGCAGGATCGGGGCTAAATTTAAAATCCCTTTGGCTTTGCAGTGGGTTTTTCCACCCGGTTCCCCTCTCCCCCGCCCCGGGGCCGGCTCCAGGTTGGTTAGTGCATCTCACCCCGCAGGGCTGCCCCCAGCCCCATCCGCCTGCGCGCCGCTATCCCCCCGAACGGGGCAGGGGACACAGCAATTAACAAAACAGCAATCAAGCTAAGTGTTTAATTTCGGCCCACGAGCATCTTCTTGGAGCAGATGTGGAGAGAGTAAAAAGAAATAAATATGGGATTAAAAACAAAGGCGGTGCCGGACTATAGACATCTCCCAGTGCAGCAGAGCGGAGCTGGGCTCCCACCACCCCCAGCTTCCCTCCACGGCACAATCCCGCACCCCGAGCTGGTTGTGCCGAGCTCAGCTCTGCCCCAGATCCATGGGGAGGAGGCATTTTCCATGCGCAGTGCTGCCTGCACTCTGGGCACGGCGAGGAGGAGGGCAGGACAGGGAGCTGTGACCCTGCAAGCAGGTCATGCCAGTGCTGCCTTGGGGCTGGAGAGACTCGGGTGCCTTTCTTGGAGGCTTTTGGTGGGATTAAGTGCAGGATCAGGGCCACATTGGCTGGCTCTGGCCCTTTCGAGTATAACTTGGAGGGCAAAAAACCTTTGGAAAAGTGTCTCCTGACTAATTTAGTGGCTTGGTGTCCTTGATGGTAGACGGATGGTGTTGGTGTTGCTGCTGCTGGGGATGCTCGGCTCCGGGGGTGCTCGGCTCCGGGGATGCTCAGCTTCCTGGCAGGCACAGAACAGCCCCAGGTTTGCTCCAGTGCATGCGGAGAGCAGGGCAGGGAGCAGCAGCAGCAGGGACAATGTGCCTGCCAGCTCTTTTAGGGAACCTGCTCGCTCGGCTCCGGTCTGGTGCGTGGACTGAAATACTGTGGGCGGCTTTGCAGAGCAATGTGGTGTGTGGCATGGCCGGCAAGGCTGATAAGATATGCACGGCAGGGAGGGAAGGGAGTTGGAGAAAGCATGATGGCTTCGCACCCAATGCCAGCTGCACGCTTGTTGAGTGCCGAGCATCCTGCTTTCTCTGGGGATGCTGCGACGAGATGCCCAGGACCCCTGTGTTTTGCTGCCCGAGAGGTCATGGGGGCTGCAGGGATGGAGCTGCCTTTGGAGCACCCTTGCGCCATGGCCCCGGGGCAGGCGAGGAGCTGCAAGAGGGTTGGAGACTGTTCTGCAAGTGTTTGGGCTTCAAAAATAAAACTCCTGGGAGAAGCGCGTTTGGGCGCTGAGGATGAGCACCCCCAGAGAGCCCCTAAG
This sequence comes from Dromas ardeola, assembly GCA_013398915.1. Taxonomy (NCBI): domain Eukaryota; kingdom Metazoa; phylum Chordata; class Aves; order Charadriiformes; family Dromadidae; genus Dromas; species Dromas ardeola. Next base: position 815,650 of record VYZM01019549.1, on the reverse strand, counting down.
GGTGGACCCAGCAGCTCCTCGGGGACAGTGCTGAGCCAAAGCTGTGCTGCAGGCTCCAGCACCCCGTGGGGTCCCCTTGCTGGGCTGGGGTGTCCCTGCCCTGGTTTCCCATCGTCGTCCTCAGGGTGGGCAGATTTTTGCTCCTACGCCCTGTTACTGACAGCACGTGGGGTGGCAGCCGTGGCACCGGCTCCCGCGGTGCTGGGCGCTGGCTCCCCCAGAGAGGCTGCTACGGCAAGAGATGGCAAGCAGAGCTGGAGGCCGTCATCGAGCTTGGTTTGTCCCCGCTGGGGAGGGCTCTGCTGGCTTAGCCCGCCCGTGGGAGACATTCATGGAGCAAGCAATCCCAAGGAGAAGGAACACTGAGGATTTCTAAGCCCCTAATTAAAAAGACTAATTGGTTTAAACGCCAGAATTCCCTCGCCGGCTCGCTGCTCTGGCTCCATGTAAGCTGCTGAGATGCCGCTTTTCCCACTGCTCATATGGGAGCTTGTCCCACGGGGCGAAGAACCACAGGCATGGGAGATTCAGGATGCTTCATGTGCCCAGGAGACTTTCCTCCTCCCCAGGGCTGTCGGTCCTACCCCTTTCCATTAATTTTCCCTCCCTCCCCGCTTCCTCGGCAGCACCCTCCACTGTCCCCATCATGCACCAGGTGAGCGCCACGATGAGGAGCATCACGCTCTCCTGGCCTCAGCCCGAGCAGCCCAACGGCATCATCCTGGACTACGAGATCCGCTACTACGAGAAGGTGAGCCGCATCTGCACGCCCGACGTCAGCAGCACCGTGGGCTCCAGGCCGGCAGCGGTAAGCTCGGGTGGAAACCTTGGGATGAAGGGTGGGCTGGGGGCGTGCGGAGCTTTGTATGGCACTGCCAGGAGGCTGCTCCGGTCCTGAGCTTGCTGGGAGAGGAGGAACATCGATGAGCGTTGAGTCAGGCTCTTCGCTGGGAAGGTTCCGGGTGGTGTGATGGGTGCCTGGTCGCCCGCGCTGGCTCCCGAGGGTGGGAGCGAGGTGCAACCAGAGGAAGGGAAGCAATGTTGTGGCTGCAGATGGTAATTCCTCCCCCGTGGGCAGCATTTTCTCCAGCCCATCAGTGCCCGTTGCTGGCTTGGCACTGGTACCTGCTAGGGTGAGCAGGGACCTGGAGCGTGGGGACAGCGTCAGGAGGAAAGGAGGGGGACAGCAAGGACCGGCGAAGGTTATCAGGGTTGTCCCTGTCGCGGGTCACTGCCTCCAGCCGGGTCCTTTCGCTGGCAGCCGTCCTTCCCCGCAGGGGACATGCTCTCAACCCTTGCGGTGAACCGTGCCGAGCCCAAGCTGTTCCATCCCTCCCGTGTCTTGCCAGCGTTAATGAATTCCTCTAAATGCGAATAATTAGATGATCTCACCAGCGGCCCCTTCACAGCAAATCACCGGAGAACGTTGCAAAAAATGAGATTTGAGACGCATGAGGTTTCCACCAAGGTTTAGCACAAGGACCCCTGCCAGCAGAGCAGCGACCGTAGGGGCTGGGGACCTCAGAAGAGTCAAGTTGCCCTTGAACCTTCTAGATGTGCAGGGACATCAATGGTTTAAAGAGGAGGAATTTACTGCTCATGAGTGTTTGTGCTCTGGATGCCCTTATTGTTTCCCCTTGCTGCTTCATGCTCTTTGCTGTGGTGGGACCAGGGGGCTGCTGGGGACGGACATGCTGTGAGGACCTCCCCAGCTTCCCGGACACCAGGCAGAGCTCGTGGGTTGTGTTCCAACAGGATCCTTGTGTCAGGGGTTGAGGGCAACCAGGAGGGTCCAAACCACCTCACCCAGGCTCCGGCGCTTGTCCTCCTGGAGCAGAACCAGGGCCACCGCTTTATCCCCCTGCAATTAAACCTCATCCCTGCCATCAATGGCAGGGACATCGTCCCCCTCGCCGTCCCCTGTGCCCGTCCCCACTGACCGTCTCTTGGCCGTGCCCACAGGACCACAACGAGTACAACTCCTCCATGGCCCGCAGCCAGACCAACACGGCCAGGATCGAGGGGCTGCGACCCGGCATGGTGTACGTGGTGCAGGTCCGAGCCCGCACCGTGGCCGGCTACGGCAAGTACAGCGGGAAGATGTGCTTCCAGACGCTGACGGACGGTGAGTCCGGGAGCGGGGAGACAGGGAGGCAAAGGGGGTGGTTGTCTTTCCAGCAACAGCTTCGGGCTTTAATTGGATTAAACGAACTTGTCTCTGCAAACCACTCTCCCAGCGGGCAGCGTGGCGAAAGCCAGGTGATTTACAGCGACGTCTTATTAATCGCCAGCTGGAGGAGTAATCTGCTTTAAATCTCTTAGCTCTGTCTTCTCCCCCGCTATTTAGCTGCAGTTTTGTCTTTCCTGCTGCTGATCGTAGTGGCGGAGCCCCCCTGCCACCAGCTGCAAGTCCAGCACGGTGGGGGTTGTAGACCCCTGGAGGAAGGACTCCTGGGATGCTCTGCTGGGGTGCTCTCCAGGGATGCTCGGAGCCGCGTGTGAGCCACCAGGGCAAAGCTGGAAGGGTCAGACCCATCTCTAACCACCGATTCCCCACCTTGAGGTGGTGCGTCGAAGGGAAAGGGCTAGCTCACGACCTTCACGGCTTCTTCTGGCCTCCTCACCAGAGTTGTGCTGTTCCTCTGGCCCCAGCCCTTCCCTGCACCCACAAACACTAGATCCCTTTAGAGATGAATAACTCATGGGAGAGTTTTTCATTAATTCCACCTTTGGCACAAATCCATACGTCAGTGAATGATGTGAGGCTCCTTTCGTGATCCTCCTGCCCCTCCAGGCACAGGGGGAGCTGAAGTCCCTCCAAGGAGGCCCTTCCTTGCCTTTGCCAGCGTGGTTCCCTCTCCACTTAGGTGACACCCGTGGGTCCCAGCCCCGCTGGCTGTCTTTCCTAAAACTTTCCTTCTTTCCTAAAACCGTGTCTCTCCATGCTTGCGCTGGTGTTGAGTGCCAGCTGGGGTGGGAAAGGAAAACCACAGAGGGCGACCAAAGGGAAGGAAATGGTAATAAACCCCCTCAATGCCTCGAATCTTCAGAATTAGAGAAGCGAGAAGAAAAATCCTGCCTCAAATAAGCAATTAATTGAAATTTAATAAGAATGGATAGTGTAGATTATTAAATAATAATTGATTGTTAGATGAGAATTTCTCAGGATTTAAGCGGCGTGCGAGAGATAAATCTAGTTGCTAATAATTAACTGCGGACTAGAAAAATACAGATAAAAGGGTGCTAAACGCTATCTTTTGAAGGGAATTTTAGTTTAACCCTTGCTTGTGGCTGCTGGGGATAGTTGGAGAAGGGAGTGTTCCTGGAGGGCTGCAGAAGCCCCCAGGAGTGTGGGGTCTGCTGGGTGCCATCCACCTACACAGCGGTGGGTCCCCACGCCGCTAACGGGGCAGGGCAGGAGAAGGGGAAAACTGGGGTGGGGAGACACATGGAGGTGGCAAGTGGCTTTCTCAGGATTGCTCCAGGCATCTCCAGTCCTCCCTGTGCCACCTCGGCTTTCACCCCAGCCTGCTGCTGGGGGACGCAGGAGGTGGCCGAGGGGACGCAGGGGGTTTGAGGGATGCTCGGTGTGGAAGGGGTGCTGTGGCTGCCTGCAAAAGGAGTTGGCTCGTGCCATCTGTCGGTATATAAAAACCTACCAACGGACCTGCAGCGAAGGCGTTTGGGTTCTCCTGGGCCTCTCTCTCGAGGTTAACCGTTGCGTGGTGGACTCTCTGATGTCTAATATGAGTGAACTCTTGGCGCGGCCGTCCCCAGCTGGTTTGGTTATTAATGGGGTCTTTTCTCTTCCTCCTTTCCTGCAACTTGTAGGAACTTTGAGACCCCGTGTTAAATTTGGTCGAAACGACCAACAGGTTTAAATTTATTGAGGGAAGAGAAACCCCAGAGGCATGGACAAAGCCACCTTGTGAATCTCATCTCTCCGGGAAAGTGGGCCCAATCACGTTGGTCTGACTTGATTCCTAGGACCTTCTCTTCCATATTTTTAACCCAAAACATGTGTGAGTTGAGCGTGACAAATCCTTCCTTGTGCAACGCAGCATTGGCTCGTCGTGTGCCTCAAGCAGCGCTCCTGCCTGGATCTCCCTCGTCCCACCAGCCTCCCATGGGAGCAGCACCCATGGGGTCAGAGAACGTGTTACGGGACCCCTTCCCAGGAGGCTGCTCTTACTCCGTGAGCGCGCAAGGGAGAATCCACCCCGTCCCTCTTCTCTTGCAGATGACTACAAGTCGGAGCTGAGAGAGCAGCTGCCTTTGATTGCGGGATCCGCAGCGGCCGGGGTGGTCTTCATCGTCTCGCTGGTGGCCATTTCCATCGTCTGCAGCAGGTGGGTCCCCATGGGATGCTGCATTCCTGGAAGGTGGAGGTGGTAAGACGCAGCTGGGAGAGATTTGGGGTAGGAAGGGAGGGATGGGGCACCCTTGTAGCTGGAGAGAACTCTGAGCTGCCGCCGCTCGCCGCGTGTTGCTGGCAGGGGAGCGGTTTGGGGCCGTTTCCAGCCGCTCGTCCCTCAAGCCCGGCTGTTGTCTCCCTTCTTCTCCCAGGAAGCGCGCCTACAGCAAGGAGGCAGTGTACAGCGATAAGTTACAGCACTACAGCACCGGGCGAGGTGAGCGGGGAAAAGCGGGCAGGGGAAACACTCCTGAACCCCGCACTCCTGGGGGGGGCGGTTAAAGCCCCGTGGGGCAGACGGAGAGGACTGTAGGGTGGGAGGAGAGATATCCACAGCTGTGTGAGCGTGGCTGGGGGGGCTCTTGCAGTGGTGCAGGATTGTGGGTGGGGAAAGAAGAGCAACAAGGGGGATTTGGGAGATGGGGATGGATTTTGGGGTGGAGGAGGGGAGGTAAGGGGCAGGGGAGATGTGGTGGGACGGGGGATGGGGAGAGGATGCTGTGAAGGCTCCCAAAGGAGGAAGGGAAGGAGAGAAGCAGTGTGTGGAGGGGGGGATGAGCTCCTGGTCTCCTGCCACAGGCTCTGCCCGGGCCAGGATTGATGCTGGGCTGCTCTTACCGCTAAAGGGACTCTGGATTTTGGGAATGTGGCCAGGGAGTGGGGACTGGTGGCCGGCACTGCTACTGTCCTGGCCGTGTGGCTAATGCTTGCCCTGTACCCTGCTCTGGGAAGGATGTGCAGCCAGTGACTGGGAAGGTTTAACTGGCTTTGGGCTGCTGATCCCCTTGGCAAACAACTAGGAGAGCCGGAGCCTGAAGGGCCTTTTCTTAAGACACCTTTGCGGTTGGTGGAGCAGCACAGCAGAATAAAGTCGAGGCGTCTGTGGTGTGTAATGTGTGCTCAGGTGCTCTTCCAGCTCCTGGCAAAGCAGCCAGCGGGCCGTTGTGATCACTGGAAATGATAACAAAGCAACAAAGCATCAGCTTCAGAGGGTGAGGAGTTGCCCCCCGGTGCCCGCAGGCTCCGTGCCCTGTCCCCACGGGACGTAAATCCCATTTGCTCTCTCCTGGAGATGCCCCCCAGCTGCATTTTGCTGCCTTGCGGGAAGAAACCATCCCTGGGTCCTGGGCATCTGCTCAGGGAAAAGGGATGTTGGCGGGATGCAGCGCTGGGGAAGGATGGCTGGGGGAGGGGGGAGCAGGATGGGTGAGTGGAGAGGAGGGATGGGGATGGAGCAATCGGCCTGAAAGAGGAAAATGGGAAGGCTGACAGGGAAGAAAAGGGTTTGGAGGCAGCCAGGAGAGCCCAGCCAAGCCGGCAAAGACATACTAGTTCTCCTTTGACCTTCTCAGCTTCATACTGAACCCTCTCAGTGTGATGAAGGGGCTGTGGGGGGCCGTAAACCTCCCAGCAAATGATAAACTGTTTTCCAAACGCCATCGGGTGATACTTAAAAGATGCTGCACCTGTGCTTTTCCTCCCTTCTTTTCTTTGCGCTTCTGCACCGTGGGTGGCGGGGGGAAAGATTTATTTGATGCCTGGTGGCTAAACCCATGTTGGGCTGCAGCTGGACTTTTTTCCCCTCTCTGTTTTCCCCCTGTTTTGAAATACTCCCCAAAACCCAGGGTGTCCAAACCAGGTTGGTTTTAAAAGCTGGGTGATGTGGGGATCGGTGCCCCAAAGCCGGGGGTGCCGGGGCTGCCGGCTGCGCAGCAAAACCCTTTCAAGGTTAGCGAGCCTCCAGGCGCTCCATTATCGCCGATGCTCGAGCGAAACAGGTGGGAAATTTGTGGCAAGCGACTGATGGAGTAACGAGTGCATCCGCCGGAACGAATCACCCGTGTGTTTAGCGACAGGGCAATTACAGCCTCCCTGGCGCGTCCCTCCCGGGAGCACCCCGCTGGGATCGCCGGCTGCCTGCTGCTGGCAAGGGCTGCCCCGGGCGGGGGGGAATGGGGTGAGATGGGGTCTCTCGGGTTGTAATTTCTCATGCTTTATCTCTGCCGCTGCTTCGCCAGGAGCTCCGAGATAGGGGAAATAGGGAAAGCGTCCTGTTGAAGCTGCGGCGAGGGTTTTTCTCTGTCCCCGTGATATTTATTCCCGAGGAAAAATGGTGTCGGGAGGAATCCAGCGCCGGAGTCAGGGTCACAGTGCAGAGCGCTTCAACTTTGGAAGAGTGATAAAAAATTTGCCGTCGTCTGCGGAAGTGATAAATGGCCTCATCCGGTTTCTGGGAGTATCGGGGTGATTTTGAGAGTGCTCTCTTCACAGGCAGGCTCAGCACGGGTTGCTTTCAATGCTGTGCTCTGGTACCCGGCATTTCGCCCAGCTTTTGCTGGTGTGGCCACGATGAGCCGGTGGCTGAGGTTTGCAGAGATGAGTATTGGGTTCAGGTGCCTTAATCCCACTCGTTCAGATGGGATGGGGATTAGGGGGGAGCTGAACCTGGTGTTTAGTGAGCCCCCGAACAGACCCCGGGGCACATCAGAGGGTGTTTGAAAACCATCTTGTGTTGACGGTGGGCAGGAAACTTCGGCATTATAGTCTCCTTTATTTCTTCAATATTTTGATCAGTGAGTCAGTCTCGGTTACGATCCTGTAAATCCCTTTGTAATCCTGTCTGGAGCATCAGCTGCTCTTGTAAAAAAATTTATGGGGCAGTTAAAGTGTATGAGACAGAGCCGTAAAGGGATTTATGAAGTGGGAGATGCACAGATGGCTTCATTGCAGCCTTCCGCGCCCTCCTCCGAGGCGCAGAGCTTTTGCCCCAAACGCCCCTTCTTGGGGACGAAGATGCTCCTGCCTGGTCCCTCCCGAGCCCCGGGGGTCCCGCAGGCAGCTCTCCCTCGGGGGCTGTTTTGCAGCGGCGGTGCCCTGCTGCGAGGCTTTCCTGCCTCCACCCGAATTACTCGCCGGCAAACTTGCAAAGCAGGCGGGAGCCGACCGAGATTCCCGGCGCGATGCCGTGATCCGTGCGTTCGTCCGCGTGTCGGCTCTAGAGATGCTTCGGGAAGCGCCAGCAGGATGGGATCATGGCCTTTGGTGAGGTCCTTAACAGTGTAATCAGACCCTGTTAATCACTCTAAGGCCGAGGTGGCTCAGGGAGGTGGACCGGGCAGCAATGTCCCTCCTGGTCACTCCAGAGATGACCTTGAGGGGCTGCGGTGCCATCCCCTGTCTCCTTTTTGGGTGAGAAAAGGCTGAACCTCCAAAGGGGCACCGCGGCCCTCTCTGGGTCCCCTGTGGGGACCGTGGTGTGATGCTGGCACCCTGCTGAGCCCTGGGGATGGCAGTGGCCACACCGCCCCACAGCCGTGCCCCCCGGGAGCCCTGCAAGCCCCAGGGCATCCAAACACGATACCTGCAAACCCCAGTTGGGGAATGTGGGGGCCTGTTTTGGTTTTTCCCCCTTTTGAAAAGGGCAAGAGCCTGCTTGCCGCATCCTGCTGCCGCGTTGCCCCCGTGGGAGGGACCGCACGCTTGTCACGGAGGCTGGCAAAGCCGCATTTTACGGCTCCGTACAGGTTGTTGATTATAATTGCCGCACTCTGTCAATTTAGTAGCGGCCACAAAGCTATCAGAGGCCTTTTTGGGTAAATAAATATTTCTTCACTAAGGCATGGAGCCTCGTAAAGCCCTCGCCATAAAGCCAGCTAATTGTAGTTCAGGCCCGTAACGGCTCCCCATCGCTGGGGAGGAGGAAGAGGAAGAGGAAGGATAACAGAGGAGGAGCAGAGGGCAGGGAGGGAGAGGAGGGGATGCAGAGGAGGGTCAGGTGGAGCGGGGGGACCAAAGAGGACAATAAGAGTCTTTGGAGGTAGCACAGGTGAGCACAGCGATAGCCGCCGTCTTGCGGGCATACGGAGAGCGTGAGGACACAGGGATCTCCAGTTCTTGGCCATGGCACAACTACTCTTGGTTTTCTCTCCCTTTTGCCATCGCTCCCAAATTTCCATGACAAGGTTCTCCAGGGATGAAGATCTACATTGACCCCTTCACTTACGAGGACCCCAACGAGGCAGTCCGAGAGTTCGCCAAGGAGATCGATGTATCCTTTGTGAAGATTGAAGAGGTCATTGGAGCAGGTGGGTCTCACCATCCCCTGCTACACATCCCTCCCTGCCCTCTCCAATGCTCCTGCATGGCCACACACCCACCTGGAGCAATTTTCTGGGGGTGCACACATGGTCCTTCGCCGGGAAACCCTCAAGGAAGCCTCGAGACATCAGGCTTTCCTGGGTTTGTGACGGATTAGGGTGGGCACGAGGTTGGTTTCTGCGCTCAAAGTTCCTCTGAGGTGGGAAAGGCTCCATGAACATACTCGCTGGGTGACTGCGGGGCCTCTTGGGATTTCCTAATTGCCTTTTCCCTGAGATAACAAGAAAAAGCCAGATCTCGCTCTAGTCTGCCATATTCCCATACATATGTATATATACACAGGCGTGCACATATCTGTATGTCATCTGTGCTGCCTTTATTGCCATTTTTAAATAACTGTGTCGTACTCCTAGAAGAGAAAGTGAGAAGCCGGGGGGAAGCTGCAAACAGGCGATGAGCTAGTTCGGTCGGGATCAAGTTCAGCGATGTATCAGCCACCCTTTGCTGCTCATCAAGGCAAAGTGGCTGCAAACCTGGCTTAAGTGTAATCCCTCCACGGGCAAATTTTGCCTCGGCGAAGGAAAAGCTCTCCCTCTGAAAATGAAAGGACGCTTTCTCCGTATCTTAAATCAGAGGGCCGCAATGAAAACAGCCCAATTATTTTCCGTTCCAACATAAGTGATGTGCAAAAAGGCAACCGAGATTATCAATGCTGACACCTCGTATTTGAGGTAGTCCTTACATGTTGATGCTCTTGCTCTGCAAATCCTTCTTGCGGGGGTTGGCAAGAGCGGCCCCAGCTTCTGCTTCTGTCGGTGCTGGGCTCTGTCACCTTGGAGAAGGTTGCAAGCCCAAACGCGTCCTCAGCAGCAGACATTGCCCCTTTTAAAGAGAGCAGGCGAGTAGATTTATAGAGGAGAGCATTGCTGAAGCATTAGCCAGCTGACATTGCTCAGCTGGTTGGTTTGGAGACCGAACCGCTCAAGGTACCATGACTCTTTGCAATGTTTCATGTGGAGGAAGAGGTGGTAGCGGCTGGTCTTGCTCTTGCAGGGGAGTTTGGAGAAGTGTATAAAGGACGCCTGAAGTTGCCCGGCAAGCGGGAGATCTACGTGGCCATCAAAACGCTCAAAGCCGGCTACTCGGAGAAGCAGCGCCGGGATTTCCTGAGCGAGGCCAGCATCATGGGGCAGTTCGACCACCCCAACATCATTCGGCTGGAAGGGGTGGTGACCAAAAGCCGACCGGTCATGATCATCACGGAGTTCATGGAGAACGGGGCCCTGGACTCATTCCTGCGGGTAAGATGAGGTGGGGCTGATGTTCAGCTGTGGGATTCGGGAGTGAGGTGTTGGCATCCCATCCTGTAAATCCCAGCCTGTTCCCTTAGCTCGGGAGCTGGTTGCAGTTTGCTGTGCACCCCCAAAACACGTGTGTTTTGGTGCTGGCATAACTCTGCTTTAATCCAGCAGGGCAGCTGGGTCCTCTGGGGAGGTGCGGCACCCTCCCAGGATTGGGGGTGAGCAGCTCTGGTCCCACGGCGGGGTCTGCACACTCACCCCTGGGCCTGCTCTTTCCTACCGCAGCAAAATGATGGGCAGTTCACCGTCATCCAGCTGGTGGGGATGCTCAGAGGAATTGCCGCCGGGATGAAGTACCTTGCGGAGATGAATTACGTGCACCGAGATCTGGCGGCCAGGAACATCCTGGTCAACAGCAACCTGGTGTGCAAAGTGTCGGACTTTGGCCTCTCGCGCTACCTGCAGGACGACACGTCCGACCCCACCTACACCAGCTCCTTGGTACGTACCTCTCGCGAGATTTTGTCTTGCCCAGCATCCCCCGTGCCTGCCCTGCACCCTCTGCCAGCTGGACCTGGGAGAAGGGTGCTGGGTGTACGCCCCGGAGCTTCTGCCATGGGGGGGAGCATCTCAGGAGGGTTCCCTGGAGACCCTGGCTTGTGGTTCCCACCCATCATCCTCTTTTCCCTCCTTCCTCTTCCTCCCTTTTATGAGTTCTCTGCCTCCCTCCTCCCCCGAGCACCTTTCTGCCCTCAGCAGTTTCCAGATAAGCCTCTTCCCTGTCCTGCGTGGAGGGAGGGTGCCCAGAGGAGTCCTTGGAGAGACCGGGAAGGCGGGGCAGGGCGATCACAGCATCTCCCGACAGCACAGCCAGGGCGTTTTAACTCCCCATTCCCCAGCGCTCCGGGTCTGGTCTGCCTTCCTCTGCTGGAAACTTGTCCCAGGCATTAATTAAAGAGGCAAGCCTAATGGGAGCTCCGCTGTTCCCCAGCCACCCTTTTTGTCCTTAATTAACTCCTTCGTAGGTAATGGCAGCCCCACTGTCCCCTGGCTCCCTGCTGCCCTGGGGGACCCCCAGCTCCCACCGTGGTCATCGTCCTGCCAGCGGGCTCACAAGACCCTTGTCAGTGTTAAGGATGAACAGAGGAGAAGGGGATGAGCAACCTGTTGACCTCGTCTAATCGATTAATTAAAAGAGCGTGCGCCAGGTGCAAGCGCAAGCCTGCAACGGCTCCCGCCAAAGCAGCGTCTCGGGCTGCCGCGCTGTGCCCCGGTGCTGGGATCAGCTCTGTCCTCCAAAACAGGGAACCTGCGGCCGTGCCTTTGGGGCTGGCTTCGTGTTCCAGCCCAGCTGCAGCCCCTCGCTCTTCCTCCCCTGCTCACGGGATGATCCCGCCCCAACCCGTCCTGCAGACACCCGTCATTTATTTGTTGTTCAAAGCCCCCGGGCAGTAGCTGCTGGGATGAAGGCATGGAGTAGCCTTTCCCCACCTTTAGAGATAAAAGAGATTATCTCATCTGTGTTTTTATTTAATTTAGGCCATAATAGATCTCCCCGGCAGCTGGGAATTGATGCTGTGCCTGCCATTACATCACTCTGCCTCCCACAGCAGGTTTTTAGCTCTGGGGAAAAGGCAGGAAAAACAACCTAGCAGTTAATTTCTCCATTTGTAGTTATTCAAATCAAATTTTTTGCCATTCATCCTTCAAGAGCGGCTGACGCTTTGTTGGAAAGGCTGTGGAAAACAATTGCGCTAAACGGTTTACAATGCAGTTCTGCCCGGAGTAAATACCGTGCACGTCTGTGCTTTTCCTCCATCCCTTGGCTTTTTTTGCTGTTCTTTTAGCAATGCTTGCCCAAGGAGCAGCCCTTCTGTACCTGCTGCCCCTCCGCAGCATCCCTGTCCCCTTCCTGTCCTGCCAGGGGCTGGACACTCCAGCTTGATGGGGTGGCTTGAGGTGCCGAGCCTGATTTGGGGCTTTTAGGAGCAGTGAGAGGCTCTCTGCCAAAGGCACTTTCCTATTCCAGCGCTTTCCAAGTCTCCTTTGGGGCTTAGAGGCGTTTTGCTTTTTGCCTCCTGCTCCAAAAGTGGGTCTGGAAGGACCTTCCCGGCAGCTGTGGGAGCCCAGGTGATGCCGTAGAAGATGCTCTTAGGTTAGACCTTCTTTCCATTGAAGGCCAAGGGACGGAGATACCTGTGGCTCCTTACCTGAGACGAGCACTAGCGCAGTCCTGCGTAACCCGTGTCACCTCCTGTCTCCCTGGAAAGGGACCTGGGGACAGGCCACCGATGTGCCAGGTCCTGCGGGGCAGCCGGAGTGGGGAGGTGGCACTCGGGTGTGACACCTGAGAGGGATAAACCCTTTTGTTTTGCTTAGCGAAGCCCTTTTGTGCAGGTACAAGACCAATTCATGGAGGTGTTTTCGGCTCCTGCCTCCTCCTCCCATCGGGTCCCTCCTGCCCCCTCCTCAGGGGGGTCCCCAGGGACGGGTGGCCCGGGGGTGGGCGGGATGGCTTCAACCCCGGCTCACGGGTGTCCGGGCTCCTCTGCCAAGGGAGCCGTTTCTCAGCTGCTCTCCCTTTTTCCGCAGGGGGGAAAGATCCCCGTCAGGTGGACGGCGCCGGAGGCCATCGCCTATCGCAAGTTCACCTCGGCCAGCGACGTCTGGAGCTACGGCATCGTCATGTGGGAGGTGATGTCGTTCGGGGAGAGGCCCTACTGGGACATGTCCAACCAAGATGTAAGCACTGGGAGTCATCCACAAGGCTCGGGGGGGCGGGTCCCAAAGGAAAGCCCTGCCTGAACGGCTATCTGCTCCTTCCCGGAGCCTCGGCAGCGCTCGGTTTTGGAGATGAAACAGGCTGGCGAGCGAGAGGATGCAGGGAGGGAGATTGGGAAGAAAAGCCAGTGGGCTGGTAATTGGACTTCAGCAAGCTGCAGGGCCTTTGAAAATGTTCAGAGGGTTTACGAGCGGGGAAAGAGCTTTGGTAGTCGGACTGCTGTACTCCGATGCCATCCGCCGAGATAATGAGTGGCAGCTCTCCGCCGGGAGGAACGGCCGCGCGCGGAGCATCAGAGCGGAGATTAACCTCCGAGCCCCCCGGCTCCGTCGGAGCCGGGAGCGTCTCCTCCTGCTCCCTTTGCTGCTGATGAAATGGGCTGGCGGCACAGGCAGCTCGGGGCGGGGAGAGGAGCAGCGGGGGCGGCTGACGGTTTTCCCTATGTGACACCTCATCCGAGTCCCTCATTCTCACGTGCCGCCTTCTCCCCCGCTGCCCTGCAGGTCATCAACGCCATCGAGCAGGATTACCGGCTCCCGCCGCCCATGGACTGTCCCGCCGCCCTGCACCAGCTGATGCTGGACTGCTGGCAGAAGGACCGCAACACCCGCCCGCGCTTCGCCGAGATAGTCAACACCCTCGACAAAATGATCCGCAACCCGGCAAGCCTCAAAACTGTGGCTACCATCACCGCTGTGTGAGTCTCCCGGCGCGCGGGGGATGCTCTCGCCTCAGCATCCCGAGCCGCGGCGAAAGGCTGCCCCAGCGGCTCGTGCGGCCGGAGGGAAGGACAGGAATTCATAAATCGCTTGCCAGGAGCAGGGGGTTTTTTGTCTTCGCTCTGCCTGACAGTCAGACAAAGAACATGTAGTTTTCAGTCGAGAAACAGCAATAATTCTTTGCTATTGATTCTTTATGGCGTGTGACCATACGGGCGCAGTGTCTGCTCTGCTGGCGCCTCTGTCCCTGTGGCTCCAGCAGCTGGATTACAACGTGCGGGGTTGCAAAGCGCTGCTTGGCAGAGCGGTATTCCCATGGGACAGGCCTTCCTCGTGGCCTGCCTTGTCTCAGGCATGTGCCGGGAGCAGGGAAGTGCTGGGGGGGAGCACAATGGCGCAGGGGGGATAGATTGGGGACCACGTCTGTGCACCGGCTGGGCTCACGCGTGGCAGCCCCTGGGCGCCGGCCGGGCTTGTCCCCAGCGCTGTGTCCTCTTGCAGGCCTTCTCAGCCCCTCCTCGACCGCTCCATCCCCGACTTCACTGCCTTTACCTCAGTAGACGACTGGCTGAGCGCTGTGAAGATGAGCCAGTACCGGGACAGCTTCCTGACCGCCGGCTTCACTTCCCTGCAGCTTGTTGCCCAGATGACGTCCGAGTGAGTTGGGTGCCGCGCCAGGGCTGCCCGAAAACTGGGTGCTGCCCGGGGTGGGTTGGGGCTGAGGGGAGGTGGGAAGGTCGGTACCTTCAAAGGAAGGGTGTGAGCATCCATCACACCGGTCAGGGGAAGGACCCTGAGTCTGGAGGTGGCCACGTTGACCGCCTGGGGGTCGGCGTGTGGGTGTTTCTTGGTCCCACCTCGCCCCTGGTGATGCTCACGGGGCTGCGGTTGGGTTCTTTGGCTGTTCTGCTGCTGAAAGGTGTGGACCAGCTGAGCTTACATCCCTCCGCAAAACAGATACACCACCCCTCAGCTGCCCACTGACACTCCTCTGCTGTCTGTCTTCCAGAGACCTCCTGAGAATAGGGGTGACTTTGGCTGGGCACCAGAAGAAGATCCTGAACAGCGTCCAGTCCATGCGAGTACAGATGAGTCAGTCTCCGACCTCGATGGCATGACGTCCCCTTGTTCGACGGGGAGGGGACGGGGAGGGCACGCAGCGGAGGTGGGAGGGGAGGAACCTACGGGCGCCGCGGGGCAGCGTTTGGAGAGGTGCCACCGCTGCCTGGGGACTGCGACCGCAGGCGAAGGATGTTCCTGGGACTCATCTCTAACTGGTGACTTCCGTTCCTCACCAACAGAAGCACACTTACCGATGTCATGGGGAACAGCGTATAAATACATATAAATATGTACAAATCATATACTTAAAAAGCAAAACAAACAAACAAACAAAAAAAAAAACCACAAAAAAAACAATGAAGACAAACCAATGTGTGTTGGGGAAGCAAACCCAAACCCTAGAGACCAGACTCCAATCCCACCACCAGTGAGCAGTGGTCGAAACTGAGGAGGAGGAAGGGGGCTGTTGGGGAAGGGAGAGGCACGAGATGGAGCGTCCCGTCCGGAGGAACCACCTTCCTTCATTTTCTTTTCTTCTTTCGCCCTCTCTCCCCGCCCCGGTCCTTCCCGCTCTGCTCATGGACCGGGTGGAAGCGTCCTCGGGCGTCTCCACAGCTCCTTGCCCTCCTGCCCGGGGGCCGCTCCGGCAACTACCAAAGGACTTCGCTGACCACTGCATGGGGGATCCGACTCAATCCAGTTAATGTCTTCATATTGAAGAAGAGATGTACCTTCAATAGAAAACCTTGGGTTTTGTTCTTTTTTTTTTCTTTTTTCTCTTTTGCTTGCATTTTTTTTGCAAAAATGAAAAAAAAAAAAAAGATTAAAAAAATTATAATAATAATAATAATCCATCCTGGAAAACGGAAAGAGGTGTTCCCGTGTGTGTGTGCGCTCGTGCGCGTGTGTACGTTGTCGACTTACTGTGGACTCACTGCTTGTCCGTATCCGAAGATCACCGCCAGCCGGTTCCCAACCGCGGGGGGGTCCTGGGGGTTGTCTCTGCAGCCCCCGGCAGCGGGAGGGAGCAGGGAAGCGCTCCACGGCGAAGTAAGCGCTCGGCATCCTGCGGACAGGGAGGAGGACGCCAAGGACCGGCCGGTGCGGCGGGGACGAGACGGGATGGGAGCGGAGGAGCCGCCGTGGTTGTGACTGGGTTGGTGACCGCTGGAGAAGGAGGAGAGATGCTCTGGGAAACAGACTGCTAAGGCCTCCAGAGCCTCGGCGATGCTATGGAAGATGGCTATGGAGGACTTTTTTTTTCCCCCATCTTGCGGACCTAAGGATTTTGATACTGATTTACAGACTTAGGTTTCATGGCTTCGGAGGTAGGTCCGTTCGTCTCGTGTACTCTCTGTCCATCCGTCCGTCCTTCTCCTCTGTATTTTTCTGCTCGCTTCCTTAAAGCCTCTCCCAGTGAATGCTTCCGCGTGTTTAATTTGATTTTTTTAATATATTTTTTTTGTTCCACCGTTGCTCCCCTTTGCAAATTGATCTAGTTAAAATTACTAGATGCGTGTCAGTGTTTACACAGAATATTGTAAGACTGGGCAATCTAACTCCCCTCTGTGGATCGCGCCGCGAGTTTGTAAAATGAATGAACTCTTAATTTAAGGCTGTTACTTAGGCAGTGGTGTGCGAGTCGTAACGATCCGCCACCGCGCTCTGGCGGGCACCGCGCTGGCAGCAAGTGGCACCCGTGTGGCAGGGGGAGCGGTGGCACGGGCAGGCTGCCCGGCCGTGCCTCGGGGGCTAATGGTCCCTGACGACATTTGGTGGCACGGTTGCTCATACGTGTACGAGAAGCCCTTGGTCCGCCTCACGCGCCCATCCCTGCTGTGGGGATGCCCCACATCTGCTTGCGCCGTAGGGATGCCCCGCATCCATCCGTGTCGTGGGGATGTCCTGCATCCTTCTGCACCATGGAGGTGCCCCACAACCAGCTGTGCCGTGGGGATGCCCACATCTGTCTGCGTCATGGGGACGCCCTGTGTCCATCAGTGCCGTGAGGACGCCTCATGTCCACCCGTGCTGTGGGGTTTCCCAGTGGCCGTCCTTGCCGTGGGGATGCCCCACATCCATCTGCACCATGGGATTGCTCCATGTCCACCTGCGCCATGGGATTGCCCAACGTCCGTCTATGCCGTGGAGATGCCTCACCAGATTTGCTTCCTGGCACCGAAGACAAGGGGACAAGCCCTTCCTCTGCCTGCTGCCAGCTCCTGCCCACATGTCCTGGGTGTGAGCCGGGGCCATCGGGATGCTCTCTGGCTGGGGGGGACCCTGTCCGTCCCGTGGGGAGCACGTGCTTGGTTCAGGAGGATGGCGGCTGACACCATCAGCAGATGAAGGACCCTGGTGGTGGGGTGCTCTTTACACCGCCACTTTTATTTCTTTAATCGTCTGAGGAAGATGACCCGCCGCTCTCCTGAAGAACAGGAACTAACAAGATGCAGGAATGAGCTTGTTTCAAATCGCTGAACTCCCCCCAGAGAAAAGAGGCAAGAAAAACACCCCTTGTTTACAACAGCAGGGACTGCTCCTCGTCCTGTCTGATAGACGATCGCTAATACCTCTCGGGATACTCGCGGCCCAAATCTGTATTCCAGGATGTTGTCACACCGAATCCAACATGCAGATGGAGCGGGCGCCGTGCATACTAATACGCCGCCTCACCACATTGATATTCGCCGGCAGTGAAGGATCCTTTGTGGGCTTTTTTTTTTTAATGATTTCTCTTTTATTAGAAGGAAGCTAAAGGCATTTAAAGAAACGAATGACAGCGACACAGGCTAAATATCAAAACTCCACCTTTACGACTCCCTTGCTGCGTGACGCCCGGCCGCGGGAGCACCTGCGAGGCATCTGGTCCCGCAGCCCCACGTGGCATCCGCCCCCAGCCCTTTTTTTAATATAAAACCTTTAATATAATGCATTCAGTCCTGCCCAGCAGAGCCACGAGAGTCAGCGTGGGAAGGAAGCACGTCCGGGAGCCAGGAGTGCTGCCGATGCAGGGGGGAGAGGCTTTCGGCTGAGAGCGGGGTGGTGTTTGGGAACAGGAAGGTCCATCCTGACCTCTTAAAACTTGCGGGATGCCTTCCAAACCCTCGATACACCCTGCTGACGGCTTACTCGGCCCAGCGCTCGCCCGCTCTTCTTTTAGGCCGGAAAGCAAGGAAAATGGAGCCACGCTGTGAGTCGAGGGCTGCCCTGGTGCTCCCCAGGCTGCGTGAGGATGCCAACAGCATCGTTGCCAGAGGTGATGCCTTCCAGATGAGTCTCAGCCCCAGAGAAGCTTCGTGCACCATCCTAAGCTCACCTGCAGGGAGACCAGCAGGAGGTCAGGGTAGCAAGTCCCCTCAGGAGGTGACATATGGCCACAGTGGTGCCCATCAGAGATGCCAGGGCTGTTGGGCTTTTCCACTCGCTGCTCTTCCCTAGCTGGCCAACATCTGGCGTCTCCTGGGCTGTGTCGTGGTAGGTGATTCCCATATCCCACCTCTTCTAACCAGCCCTCTCCACAGGGGTGGCATCTCTGCCTCGTGCTGGCTCAGCAGAGTGAGTCCACGGTGGTGGCTCAGGGGATGGAGATGTCCCCTCCAGCGTCACGCGAGAGCCCAGCAGCAGATTGACGGTGCTCAGGGCTGAGCAGGGAGACTGCGGGTGGTGCAAACAAATCCACGTGGCGATGAGGCACGGTTGGCCAAGGGGGTTGCTGTCAAGATGATACCCGAAGGAGGGCCGCCACGTGCCGCCTGCTCTCCTGGGCTTTTCATCGAAAACGGAAGATTTCACCAAAAGCTGTCCATTTTCTGATCTGGTAATGGAAAACAAGGGGGCAAGTGCAAAATAGCCATGTCTGATTTTTGCTTTTTGTTGAAGAAAATAACGTAAAAAATTCAGAAGACTTCTGTCGGACCATTTTGTTCCTTTAGAGCTCGCTCTTTCAAGGAAAATAAGTTTTCCAAACTGTGAAGCCTTTCTGTCCAGGAGTGACAGCGTTACCCCCACCTGGCCATGACAGCAGGGTTGTGCATCTTTGGACTGGCCCTTCTTTTCCTTCATCAGATGCCAAGGAGGAGGCTCTTGCCGGGGTAGGAGATGCAGGGCACCATCGAAGGGGTGCCTCCTAAGTCAAGGCTTGCTGCCAACATTCATTTTTCTGTGTCAAGAGGAGACTCCTGGGTGCTTGGCCGTAGCCATGTGGCTGCACTGTCCAGGTCATTTAAGAAGTCTCCTCCATCGGCGATATCATGGAAAAGCAGTCAGGATGCTCCGGCTTTGTCCTTGTGTGGCGATGGGGCGGGAGCCGCAGGCAGCGGTGGGACCTGGGGCAGGAGGCTCCGCCTTACAGCTCCTGCTGCTTTGTTTTGTGGACCGAGGAGTGATGCAGATTTGGGTCCGTTGGATACTTTGCCAGTGCGGAGGCGCTCTGCCAAATCTGGGGAAAGAACCAGTGGAAAAAAAAAAAATAAAAAAAAGAAGAAAAATGAAGCCACTAACTGTGGTCTAAAAATGAAAGCTCCTGTTTCACGCCTTCTTCTGATCCATGCTGTGGTCGGCGTTGGAGTTCATTTCTTTGATCCCAAGGGGGAAGGGATGGCTCAAAAGTAATTTTTTTTTACCCCAAAAGTTTTGGTTTGCACAGAAATAAAAGGAAGAAAAAGGCATTTCTGGTTGAAGGCAACCAACTCCAACAGACCTTTCCTCCGGGCTGGTGGTCATCCATCAAGCAAAGTCCTGGTGGGTTCCTCTGCCAGGTGCTGGTGCTGGGAGGTGCTCTTTGCTGGTGGGTCCCGCTGGGATGGATCCTGGCCCCCGGCCACCGCTCGTCGCTGGTGCTTGGCCATGACATCTTGCTCCTCTGGCTGCATCCCACCTCTCCAGGGAGCAGCGGCACAGGAATGCGGCCGCTTGCCGGGGTCGCCTTTGAGTGAGCCCACCTGGTGCTCGGCTCTGATCCCATCCTCTCATGAAACCCCTTCGCAGTTGTCAGCTCCTTCTCTACATTTCTATGGCAACTGCAAAAACCTCAGCCCTTTTGTGTCTTTTTTAGGTTTGCTTTGTGTGTCTGTGTTGGCTTTGTCTGTTTCGCATGTAGCATTACATCAAAATAGTGATTTTTTGCTACAAAAACCCCGCTTTTAGCTTGGCCCGAGGTCTCGATGTGAGAATCGGGGGGCGAGAGGGCCACGTCTGGACTGGGTGTTGCCAACTGGCTTCGAATTGCCAAAAATCCC
>VYZM01019549.1:777809-790340 GCA_013398915.1 Dromas ardeola | reverse complement strand
CCCGCCTCAACCCTCCCTGCCCCAATTTGTTGATTGTGTTGAAATTGTCGGAGTTTGTAACAGTAACTTTCAGAGAATATTGTACTAAAGAGAAAATTGCACTCAATAAAAAGGATGAAATAAGCCTGGTCCCTCTCCTTCCCCTTCCCAGGGGCTGCCGGTTTCTCTTCCGCGGGGAGCCGGGTGAACATTGGCCATGAATATTCATTCGGGGACCTGGCAGCGCTCCACCGCTCCTTGACTTACCTCGAGTTTTGCTGTCTGTCAGATCCGGCTCTCTGCTCTGTAAAGGAAGTGACTTTACTCCCGGCGATCCCTATCGGAGGTTGCTTGCTGCAAAAAGCCAGGGGAAGGAATTTTCTTGGCGCGGGCTGGGTTGTTTGTTTTTTTTTTTTTTCCCCCGCGGGGCCGGTTTCAAAGCCCTGGCGTGTGATGACTGGGGGAAGCCCCGCTGGAGGTGCCGGCTGGGATGGAGGTGCCGTCCGCAGTGGGGGGGCTCGGTGGCTCCTCACCTCCCCAGCATTGCGGGAGCTTCTCGATTAAAAGGCTTGAACCTGCTCGCCTTAACGATTACGGTTAAATGGTTGCAGGAAAACGGATCCTTCTCGGGCATTTTATCCAGCTGGGACCACGCAGCCCATCCGGGTGATGCTACCTGGGGGTGGTTGACCATGGGGAACGTCCTCCAGCCGGCGATGAGGGCTAAAACCGATAGATTTAGAGCTGTCAACCACCACCCAGGTATTTTGTGTTCTGGAAGAGGTGCTACTACTGGGAGAGCTTTTGAGGTGGGGCGTACGGGCTTCCCGTGGGTTTGGGGTGAACTTAGAGGGAGGGAGGGAGGGAGGCTGGTCCAGCTGGAGGTGGGGTTGGAACGTCCCTGAGGTCTCTGCTGCCCCTGTAATTCTCTGATCAGTGGTATTGCTGATGCGGGGCTTCCTCAGGGCTGCTATCAAGAGATCTCTCTGAGTTCTTGCTACATCTCTGTGGTCATTAAGAGCTGGGTTTTTTTGCTGTAGGGTTTTTTGAGCAAGTAAGTTCAACGTGCTCATGGTGACGGCTCCAGGCAGGACCCTGGGCTCACACAGGCACAGTGAGCTTTGCCTCACACTTCGTAGAATCATAGAATCATAGAACGTGTTGGGTTGGAAGGGACCTTTAAAGATTGTCTAGTCCAACTCCCCTGCAGTAACAGGGACACCTTTAACTAGATCAGGCTGCTCAGAGCCTCATCCAGCCTGGCCTTGAATGTCTCCAGGGATGGGGCCTCCACCCCCTCTCTGGGCAACCTGGGCCAGTGTCTCACCACCCTCATGGTGAAGAACTTCTTCCTTATGTCTAATCTAAACCTGCCCTGCTTGAGTTTAAAACCATTGCCCCTCGTCCTAGTGCTACAGTCACCCACAGGGGGAGAATGGCGAGCCCAAAGTAACTGTTTTTTTGGGGTGTTTTGGGGTTTTTTTTAGCCAAGCCCATCCTGACGAATGAAACCAGAGTGCCTCCGCTGTAAAACCCAGCCTCCTGGCAGGTCTTTGGACACTCGAGATGCAAATGGGCAGTGGCTGACAGAGGGCAGAGCTGAAGTTGTTTGCGCATCCTTAATTGAGTAGATACTTGATTTACTGGGCTGCCGGTGGGGTTTAAATGAACGTTCACGTTTCTTGGATCCTCTGGGATTTGGGGCGCAGAGAAGGGCATATCCCTTACACAGGCCGCCCCGAGGTTTTTCCCGTTAAGTAACCAAAAGGCGTTTCCAGCCAGCGCTTAACGTTCCCAAAGCGGCTCGTCTGGGAATGGCCTTTTGATGGGGTCCGGAGGAGCCCTGCTGACAGCTGGATGGCTTAATGGGGCTGGGAAGGACCGCGGGGTCTCCGGCAGGTCCCGGGGCAGTCCCCCTGGAGCCTCACCTCGCCGGTCGGGGTTTATGCACCTGCAGGCTCTGCTCACGGTGATTTTTTTTCCCCCATGGGGTAACCGGTGGCCGGCTTCGCCTGCATCCCAGCTGGAATGAGATGTCGCTCACCAAGGCCACACGGAGTCCAAAAAACTTTTCCTGAGCTTTGAATATAGACACAGGCGGCTGTCACAGCCAGGACGGAGGCTAACGCTCAAAATGAAAAATCCTTCCTTCATGGCTCTCGGGTTTGACAAATGGAAGCAGCGTGTTGGCTCCAATTACTCCGCAGCAGCTCCCAGAAATTTCAATATACCTGATGCTCCGGCATGCCGGCTTGATGCCAGCCCAACTCAATCGCCGTCGAGTATAGTAATTCCTCATTTGCCCCACCGCAGGCAGAAAATTGAGCCGGGGCCGCTCTGGGCAGGGGGCAGCGGGAGGAGGCGGCGCCCTGGGAGGGACGACGCTCCGTGGGGTGCAATGGGGGGCTGCCCCAGTGCCTTCATCCATGGGGTCTGGTGGGAGACACTTGCTTCTGAGGCGCAAAATGCTGCCTGCAGACAAGGCACGGGGCACTGCTCTGGCCTGGGGGAAGAGAGGAACGGGGAAGGTACCGGCTGCACAGAGAGACATGGGAGTGAAGGGGGCAAGGTGGAGACACACACGGCCGCAGCCTGGGCTGCATCAAACGGAGTGCGGCCAGCAGGGTGAGGGGGGGGATTCTGCCCCTCTGCTCCGCTCTGTGAGACCCCCCTGCAGCGCTGCCTCCAGCGCTGGGGCACCAACAGCAGAAGGACACGGAGCTGCTGGAGCGGGGCCGGAGGAGGCCCCGGAGATGCTGGGAGGGCTGGAGCCCCTCTGCTGGGAGGACAGGCTGAGAGAGCTGGGGGGGTTCAGCCTGGAGAAGAGAAGGCTCCGGGGAGACCTTGGAGCCCCTTCCAGTCCCTCAAGGGGCTCCAGGAGAGCTGGGGAGGGACTCTGGGTCAGGGAGGGGAGCTGTGGGACGAGGGGGAACGGGTTTAAATGGACAGACGGGAGACTGCGCTGAGATGTGAGGCAGAAATCCTTTGCTGTGAGGGTGGTGGGACGCTGGCCCAGGTTGCCCAGAGAAGCTGTGGCTGCCCCATCCCTGGAGGGGTTCAAAGCCAGGTTGGACGGGGCTTGGAGCAACCTGGGCTGGTGGGAGGTGTCCCTGCCCAGGGCAGGGGGGTTGCAACCCAATGATCTTTAAGGTCCCTTCCAGCCCAAACCATTCTGTGATCCTATGATTCTCTGATCCCCCACCCTCTCCCACCTCCCCTCCCTTCACCGCTTGGCAATGAAAGACAAATAAAAGACGACCCCGAGAGGACTATAGGCTAAATTGTAATTGGAGCAGTATGGTCCGATTATAAAGTTATGTGCCAACCCACTTTAAATGGCAGCATCTGCTGGAATTATGGAGGTGCCTCGGCGCCTATTACAAGTGGTGGGTTTTTCCTGGAGGACAAGCCGGGCTGGCTGCAGCGGTGCTGCAGAGCCTGTGCCGGAGCCGGGAGGGCTCGGATGGAGCGGGGCTGAGGCTGCTGCTGTCTCAAAATCTCCTCCGGGCCCCGCGGGAGGGGTTTTGGGGGATGCTCTCAAGAGAGGCACCCCCTGTCCCCAGCCAAATGGCCTGTTTCTATATACCAGGCCACACCGCGTACACCTCCTACGCAACACGCTCGAACACGTGTGTGTGCGTTCACAGCCGCACACACACAGAGCTCAAATCCTCCCTGCACAACAAGGTGCTCGGGAGGGGGCAGGAGTGACATCCCCTTAATTGTTTTCAGCTGATTTCCAGTTACCGCCCTGATTAAACCTGCCTAGATGACCTGGGGGTTGGACTAGATGACCTTTAAAGGTCCCTTCCAACCCAACACATTCTGTATGATTCTATGACCTCTCGCTGTCCCCAAAGCCACCACCAGCACCAGGCATCGCCGCCCCCAGCCCTGTTTCAGAGCCGGCTGGGCAAGCCCTTGGTGGGATTGCTTCTGGCACGAGGACAGCGGTGCATCTGGGCGACGGGATTGCCCGCAGCATCCCCTGCGCCGGCGCCGCTGGGCGTGATGAGCAAGGCAACGAGCAAATCGATAGCAACAGCTTCGGCTTGGCGACACCGCTCCTCTGCAGAGGGTGTCACCAAGCATTTTGCATGAAGCTCCCCGTAACACGGTGTCACCAGGCTAACTGAGCAAAGGGGTCCGCCCCCAGGGATTCGGGCAGGAGGGGCGACAGCACTGAGCGCATGAGCTGGGCTCCTCTGCCCCTCCATCGCTGATGCAGAGGATGCAGGATGCTTCCCTGCAGGACCGGCCCCCGCCTGGCCCTGGAAGAGTGGGCAATGCTTTCTGCTGCAAAGTGCAGCAGGGTGAACCTGGGTGGGACACTGTGTCTGCTGCCACCCCGGCCCTGGGGACTGTCCCCGCTGGGGAGGCCGGTGCCTCCTTGCTAGCCCCCCTCTACCCAGGTGGGGCTGGGGAGAGGGTTAGCTTCAGCCCGGCTGATGTAGGAGCAGCACCGGGAAGCCTTTATTTCCAGTGACACACACGCGGGAGGGCTAAAGACGAGGGTCTGGGGGCTCGGCGCAGGCTTCTGCCCGCTCCCCAGCCAGCTGCCACCCAAACCACATGGAAAGCGCAAAGCTGGGCTCCCCAAAACCCCGAAATATCCCTTGCGTCCCGGCGCTATGAGGTGATCATGCGGTACCCCAGCCCAGAGGAGGTTCCCCCCTCCCCGGCCCTCTGCCGTGCTCGGCACGCGGCGCCAGAGCTGCTCCCGAGCCTTTTATCCCCTGGCACCAGGCGCAGCCCATGCATTATTTACCGCGCGCCTTCCCGGCACTGCACCGCGCTCCGAATTATTCATTTCCCTCGTGGGCTTTTTCCACGGCTCTCTAATCAGAGTTTCTTAGTTCTTTATAAACACTAATGAATTTATTTCCCGATGCCCTTATGAGGGAGATGGGGTATTATATCTTCTTTTACACGCAGCAAGCTCGAGCACGGATTTGGGGACTTCAAAGCCAGGCAGGCGCCCCGGGAGGCCAGGAGAGCCAGTTTGCTGCGGACCGGTCGTTTTTGGTACCCGGTGTGTTCAGAGCATCACGGAGTGGCTGCGAGGGCCCAGCGGATGATGCCCACCCCGGTGGTGGTCCCCACTCATCCTCCATCCCGGCAGCACCTTCCTCCCGGGGGGACCCTCCTCTGTATTTAGCATTTATTTGAGCGCTTGCTCCTGCAGGCACACGGGGGGGTATCGCCTGCGGTGACTCCACCACGGGGAAGCCCCTCTGCCTTAGTGCTGCAGGAGGGGGTGCAGCTCTGCACGCCGGCCGGGTCTGTAATCGCTCCGCCAAAGCTCGTCCAACTACAGGGCGCTGACGCCCGGGTTCTGCTGGGAGGCGGCCGAGCCTGTCCTTAAAGCAGCTCCTGACCAGCGAGGGTCACCAGGCAGCACACACAGGCAATTTCTTAAAATAAATGTAATCGTATGAAGCATAAAACCACCTCAGCAACTTCATCCGCCACCGTGGGATTTTACCCCAGGACAAGTCAGGGAGAACCCCCGCGGGTTGTTAATCCGGGACCCGCTGTTCCCAGCACAGATGCAGAGCTCAGGTCCCCCGTGGGCACGCTGGGGTGCAGGAGCATCCCGTCCTCGCCCGGTCCCTATTCCCGTTGGCTGCTACAGGCATTCCTTGGTAAGCTTCCCTCCCCTCGTCTTGCTTTCTGAACTGCACCAGGGTCCACAGACGTTATTAGAACCTCTTTTGTGGGTGCTCTGCCCTTCAGCGCTCCAGGTGCCCCCCCAGGCTCCTTGCCGTACCCAGTTGCCCGTGTTCCCGTGCACAAATCCAGGCTGGGTGGAGAGTGGAAGGAGAGCAGCCCTGAGGGGAAAGACCTGGGGGTGTTGGTGGGTGAGAAGCTCCACACGCCCCGGCAATGTGCACTGGCAGCCCAGAAACCCCCCGCAGCCTGGGCTCATCCCCAGCAGGGTGGGCAGCAGGGCCAGGGGGGGATTCTGCCCCTCTGCTCCGCTCTGTGAGACCCCCCTGCAGTGCTGCCTCCAGCCCTGGGGCACCAACAGCAGAAGGACACGGAGCTGCTGGAGCGGGGCCAGAGGAGGCCCCGGAGATGCTGGGAGGGCTGGAGCCCCTCTGCTGGGAGGACAGGCTGAGAGAGCTGGGGGGGGTCAGCCTGGAGAAGAGAAGGCTCCGGGGAGACCTTCCAGCCCCTTCCCGTCCCTCAAGGGGCTCCAGGAGAGCTGGGGAGGGACTCTGGATCAGGGAGGGGAGCTGTGGGACGAGGGGTGCTGGTTTAAAACTGAAAGAGGGGAGATTGAGACGAGATCTGAGGAAGAAATTCTTGGCTGTGAGGTCGGTGAGCCCCTGGCCCAGGTTGCCCAGAGCAGCTGTGGCTGCCCCATCCCTGGAGGGGGTCAAGGCCAGGTTGGACGGGGCTTGGAGCAACCTGGGCTGGTGGGAGGGGTCCCTGCCCAGGGCAGGGGGTGGCACTGGGTGGTCTCTAAGGTCCTTTCCAACCTAAACTACTCTATGATTCTACAGTTCCTTAGGTGGCCTCGCACTGCACTGAGTCGGCAGTTTTTGCCACGCTCAGTTCCAGTTTGCTCCCTGTGCATGTCCCTCTGCTTGGTGCCCTGCTGGACCCCTTTCTTTTAGTTTTTCCCTCCTGCTAAGCCCCAGACTGAGCTGACCAGGGGTGTGGAGAGAAGCAGTGCATAGCGGGGCGGGAGGTGTCAGGTCAGCACCTTTTTTAGCTCGGGGAGGGTTTATTAATTGGGGTGTGATGCGTGCGACAGCTGGGGACCCGCTCGGGGCCGGAGTGCCGACCCCGGCTCACGTGGCGCTGAGCTGCGCTAATAAGCCTCTGCGACAGGCAAGGTCGCCTCCGAGCCTAAACTAATTAGCGCTGCCGGGCTGTGCTGCGGGGGGTCAGCCTTCGGGGTGCCGGGAGGGAGCTGTGGCCTCCACGGGGCCGAGCTGGACCAAGGCGTCAGCAGCCGAGAGCCGTCTCCGGGGGAAGAAGTGGGCAATGCTGCACCCCGAACCAGAGGAAGGCTCCTGAGGGTCAGCAAACGCCCGGTTCCAGTCTCATCGAGAACGTGAATGCAGCTCTGCTGCTCCATGGCGGCGTGGGTGCCGCCACCGTGCATGGGGACAGATGTGGCTCCTCTGCAGGGGCCCCCTGGGCGACTGACCGCTCTTCCCCGTGTGCCAGGGCTATGAGCCTGCCCAGGGAGGTGGCAGCCGGGTGCCCCACCAGTATTACTGAGCTTTTTAGTAGGGCCTGTAGCAATAAGACAAGGGGTAGTGGTTTTAAACTGAAGGAGGAGAGATTCAGAGATATAAGGAAGTCCTTTAAAAGTCCTTTCCCACACAAACTGTTCTATGATTCTATGCCGAGCCTTCAGCATGCAAAGCAAAACCAGATGCATCCAGCAGTGCGTGGAGGAGGGGGCAAACCTTGTACTGTGCCGGGGAATCCTAGAATGGTTTGGGTGGGAAGGGACCTTAAAGCCCACCCAGTGCCACCCCCTGCCCTGGGCAGGGACACCTCCCACCAGCCCAGGTTGCTCCAAGCCCCGTCCAACCTGGCCTTGAACCCCTCCAGGGATGGGGCAGCCACAGCTGCTCTGGGCAACCTGGGCCAGGGGCTCACCCCCCTCACAGCAAAGGATTTCTGCCTCACATCTCATCTCAATCTCCCCTCTTTCAGTGTAAAACTGTTGGTTTTACATCCTCATCCCATGGCTCCCCTCCCTGACCCAGAGTCCCTCCCCAGCTCTCCTGGAGTCCCTTGAGGGACGGGAAGGGGCTGGAAGGTCTCCCCGGGGCCTTCTCTTCTCCAGGCTGACCCCCCCCAGCTCTCTCAGCCTGTCCTCCCCGCAGAGGGGCTCCAGCCCTCCCAGCATCTCTGGGGCCTCCTCTGGAAGAGTCTGAGCATCCTCCCCTCCATCCTCCTGTCTCCCCATCAAATGCAAACAAATGTCCTTCTCCTTTCTGAAGCTGTACCCGCCGGTGCCTGGGCTGCGGGTAAGCTGTGGGCCAGCCTGTGGCTGTGGTGTCTGTCCCTCAGTCACGCCATGTTGTCCCTCTGTCACGCCGTGCACAGCTGTCCCACCAGCAGCGTGCCCGTGATGCTGCGGAGCTCCAGCGCCTGCCCTCCCTCTCTCGGCGAAGCCGCCTGCGAGACGCCACGCTCATTAGAGCAGAGACACCCGCACGGATAGCCATGACAAGCAGCAATTATTGTGCTGACAAAATAAAAGTTTTGAGTTGTTTTGCAAATATTTTTGAAGCCCCGATACAGCAGCAGAAGTGGGTGTAATTACACATAAAAATGTATCTCCTTTATAGTCTTTTAATTATCTACTCAGGTGAAGCATAATTTGAGGGGAAAAGCTTTAAATCTGTTCGTTTCTAATAATAAAAAATGAGGTGGGAGAGTGTTATTTTAATGTAATTAAGAGAAGATACAGCTGGATGGATGGGCTGGAGAGCAGGATATGTGCCGTGCTCTGGAGACATCGGGCTCTGCTCCCTTCCCTATCCCCATCCACGTCCTTTCTCCTCGCTGGGCAGTCTGTTCACACCGCGCTAGGAATACATTTCTATTCACATGTGGTGCCAATACGATTATGTGCCAATACTAACTAGTCTTGTCATCAGCCTTCCCAAGCCCAGCCTAGCCAGGATATGCCCCGTAAAGCCTGGGACCATTGATGGACCACCCCTGAGGCTTGTCTGCTCTTGTAGACCACTCTCCAGCCACAGGTCAGCAGAGCTTCTGGAGGCCAACGTGGGACTGAAAGTTGTACTGGGGGGAAAGGGATGGGGAAGGACGATCCAGCTGGCAGGACTGTGTCTGCCAGGGGTGGAAATCCCGTAGGAACCCTTGGGATCAGATGGGTTGGGAAGCTGAACGTTAGCACTAGTCATGCTAAAGCTACCTGATAGATGGTCTTTGTCTATCTGCTTGCTTCCCATTATGTGGTTATTTTGCTCACCAGGTTCATCTTGTCGTTAAAACTGAGGTCCCCTTGGGGAGCAGACAGGCTGGCCACCTCCCAGGATTGGGATTCCTTGCTGGGGACCAAGGTGCCCACACCATGGGGGCAACTACGTTGCTCCAAGCTGAGACCTGCGTTAAATCTGGTTCCAGGGCTCTAGCTTCTGCCCAGCATAGGCTTACCCGAGACACTAACCGCGAACTGTTTCCTCCCCCCTCTGCCCCTTCACTTTCTGAGCTGCTGTCAGGTGAGGCGCCTTTTAAAATAAGTCATTTCCATCCAGTTTGCAGCTTTCCAAGAGAGGAATGAGCCCTGAACTTTATTTTTCTTACAACGGCTCCTCGGAGCCCCAAATAAGACCAAAACCCGGCTCTTCTGGGCTGCGTGCTCCACAAGGGTGGTCCGTGTCCTGCAGAGCCTGCAAGCAGAGCAGATGATCCATCTTCTGGGGAGGAAAGCTGAGGCACAAGGGGATGAGGTGACTTTTCCAGGAGCCTGAACGCGATAGGTCCCAGGGATGCTGCAGGTGCCGGTGTAAGACACGCAGCTCCCTGCGTTCGCATCTCACGGGGACCCAGCTAGCAAACGGGGAAAACCAGGCTGGTTTGAGCAGTGCAAAAGCCTTCCCAGAAAGCCAGAAGGCCTCGCCTGCCTATCTGCGCCGCTCCTGTTATCGTGAATGTCAAGCGCTTTACAAACAGAGGTATTAAATGTCAGATCCCGTCCCTTACAAGCCCTGCTTGTAATTTGAATGCTCAGACATGCTCGGTGGTCATCTCGCTCCCGTTTCCTTCCTCTGATAAGCGGCGTCCCTTGTCCCGCCGCGTTCTGAGCAGTGCTCTTTACGCTGCTCTGGACCTTCATCCCACCCTCTTCAGCCTCCCTCCCTGACAGATGAAAATACGTAGGGTCAGATCTCCGCCCGGCCCCCTGCTTTGGGAACGGTAACCTGCATTTTGGGTGAGGTGTTCAGATGCCGGTGGCTCTGCTGTCTCCCCGTGCTGGTGCCTTTAACCATCAGACCCAAGCCTTCCCTCGCAGCTGTGTCCAAGCGAGCTCCTCTCCTCAAAAGCTGCAGGCTCCAGATTCCCTGCTGCTCCTCCAGGGTTTCTTGTGTGGTTTTGCCCTTGCTTTTCTCTGGGGTAAGTGAGATGAGGTTTTTCTGCACACATCAAGTGGCTTTTCTCCCTTCCTGTTTTTTTTTTTTTTTTTTTCTTCCCCTCTATCAATTCTCTGTATTTGCTTTTATTTTGGATAACGATGCTGCTCAGGGTGGCCCAGCAGTGCTCTGGTTTGTGCCCTCGGAGGGATAACAAGCTTTCCCCCATCCCTACGTTACTGCTTCCCAGCCTGGTACTGTGCGAGTCCCTTTCCCACGCCTGGCCATGAGAACGGCCACCGTGACCACCAGCTTTCCGCTGGCTTGTCCTTGATGTGAAAGCTCTCCCCCAGGAACAAAGAACGTGCCACCTCCGAGCGCACGGGCGACAGGAACTGCTGAGCTGCCTCCCACTCGGTGCCTTTGAGACGGGGTTTCTCATTTCCACCGTGGCGTTGACACAGTGAAATAATACGTAAAATACACACAATAAATTAAAGCAAATACGGCAGGCCGGTGCCCAGAAATTTGGAACCTGCTGCATGCTTGGTGCAGGCTAACGAGATGCATTTTAATAATTACAAATGAACCTGTGGCCAAAAGAGCCTTTACTGAGCACACCTGTAATGAATGCTGATGCTGCCGCTCCCCACAGAATGCTGATAATCGCATTTGCTAGTGCATTAGAGCTGATTTAGGGGTAAACAATAGCTTCCATCTGAATTTGTTTTACAACCTATTGACTGTAGCAGGTAGCTTCTTCTGTTATTGAAATATTTGTAAATAATTTACCAGACCTTCACGCTGCAGTTGTTTGTTGGGTTTGTTGTTTCTTTTTTTAAAAAATTTTATTATTTATTTCTGGTGAATTGACAACAATTGTGTTCACCCTCCATATAACCCGAGGAGCTCATGGTTGTTTCCCCCTCTCTCCATCCTTTGTTAGAATAATTGTTCTTCCCACAGTGACTGCCGCATGGTTTGTAAGCTTATTTCAGGCTCAACTGTGGGGATTAGTGATAACGCTGCCTATTGTGCGAAGGTTCATATTATTTAAAATTGGAACTAGAACAAAGGCAATTCAATTCCAGTTCCTCGCTGTATGGGTAAAATAGCATTTGCTGACACTGTCCAGGAAACGCAAGGTACAAGCTGAGTTTCTGCCTGTCTTGAGGCCAGTCAAGGGAGTTTGATATGGCTGGGCAGCCCCTGTTCAGCGTCAGAGCTTGGGCAGGGGGGCAGACTGGCTTTTCCTCGGGTTGCCCCTTCCCTGGTGGCTGTTATTAATGCCCCGTTAAGCACCGCCGTTGACCTGTAGATCTCCAAGTAGCTGGTGCAGCAGGAAGGGGACGTGGTGCTGCAGTGGAAATGCCCAGGTTCTAATTTCTCTTTCTGGCTTCCAGGGTAGGGTCTGGGGGGCGTTTCAATAGGTCCACACCGTCAGGCAAGAGCGGGGCTGGGGCTGCTCCCAGCTCCAGTGGCCACAGCTGTCTTCACACACGCAGCCCTGGTGTAGCTGGGCTTCTTCTCAGCCCCTCAGCTGGTAGCCACTTCCCTGTTCTGCATGGCAGCACTATGAGCCCAGGTCTCCAGCAAATAGCCCATGATGTATACGTGTGGGTGGACTTCATGATCTTAAAGGTCCCTTCCAACCTAGATGATTCTACGATATATGCTTTAAATCAGGAAGGCATTAGATGGAGTTTGTGTCCTCTTGGTTCATGGTGTCCCTGGGCATCAGGTGCCTCTCAGGAGGTCTTCTCCTGGCCTGGTTGGACCAGAGGAGCTTGTGGCAGGGCTGTGTGGTGGTTCTGTCCCTCGCGGCAGGGAAGGCTGAGAGTGCGAGGAGGTCCCGGGCTGGTGTGGTGGCAGCATTGGCCTCTCTTGGACTTCTTTCTTGGGATTATGCAGTCCCTATCCATGCCAATTCCTGTCTTTGTTCTTTAGAATTCATTTTGACTTCAAGCGATGAAGGAAAGATGCTGCCATCTCTCCTTCCATGGAGCTTCTACAGCCATTGAGGTTCTTGCTATATTATTTTTGTCAGCAATGGTCAACCCTCTGCTCAGCTCTCCCTCTACCCCATCCCCAACCCACCCAGGGCGGCATCAAAGTCCTGCATTCCATACGTCCCGCATGTTGGCTTCTCCTTCGGGCTGGGGGATGCCTGCTGTCACCTACCCTGGCCGCTGCTGGTCCACAACCTGCCCATCATCCTCCTCTCCTACCCCCAGCAGCAAAAGGAGCAGAGAGCGTGGGGCGTGCGGGTGTGCGCGGGGGGCGGTGAGAAACCCCAGATATACAAAAGCTGGAGGAACCACCAGCAGCTGTAACCCTGGCAACTGTGTCTCAGGATTTGAATGTAATTATGCCTCGAACGTGATAAACACTCCGAAGGACTCCTTATGCAGAGATCATACTAAACAAGTCTTTGAAATTGCCCTCATCAAATATTGATAGAGGGAGAGTTTTTGGTTTT
>VYZM01019549.1:765091-777762 GCA_013398915.1 Dromas ardeola | reverse complement strand
GGTTTTTTTTTAAAAAAAAAAAGAAAAGAAAAAGGGAAAGAGGGAGACAAATGGCGAATTCTTGCTTTTGCCCATGGGCCGTGGGTTAATGGGGATCTGTTGGTTTATCACCGCGGTGCCAGCCCCACCGAGAGCTCCGGCACACAGCAAAATTAAAAGTGGGGGCAGGGGGATAAGAGAAATAAACCCATCAGGTGAGGCAGCCGCATCGATTGGCCTTTTGCTTTACGTTTGGCATGCGGGAAAGCGATCCCTATAAACAGCATTTATCTTGCCCAGCCAAGGCAGGGAAGGTTTACTTGCTGGGAGGGGGAGAGGGCAGAGGGGAAGGGGCGTTTCTGAGGGTCTTTCAGGGTGGGGGGCTGTGTTGGTCAGCAGAGCACTGGAGACAGGGATCTCCTCCCACCTGTGAGCTGGGAGACCCCAGGCAGAGCGTTTTCCGTAGGGAGAGCGGGTCGTGGTCCCGGGTTGTTTCCAGCACCCGTGGAGCAGGAGGCATCCCCGGGAGCGGTGGTGCTGGCTCTGTGCCGCAGCCATGCTGTGCTGGGATGCTCCGGTACTCGTGTCTCCTTGCTGGTTCTCATCTCCTGCCAGCATCCTCTCTCCTTGGAAGAAGTTCACCGAGGACCGTCCCTGGCTCTGGCAAGGTGGGAAGGGAGGGAGCTCCATTTCCACCCTCTCCTTAGGTGTGAGGGGTGTACTTAAAAAACACCATCATCTGTTGGAACTGGCTGTCGTGCTCGGCACATGCCCTGCCAAATGCTTAGAGAAGGTTTGGTGAGCAGAGCAGCTTCTTGTCTCTCAAGTGATCTCCCAGCAACACGTGGGACTGGGAACAAAACAGGCGAAGAACCACCCTGCACGGAAAAAGGGAGCAGCTAAAACTTCATCAAAAGGCTCTGGAGATGCGGAGGAAGAGGAGAGGAGAGGTAACAGCTCTTGACTCTGTCTCTGTAGGCAGGAGAAAGAAGGCTGGAGAGAGTTAACTCTGTTGAATTGCTGGTTGTGAGGCACTCGGTGCTTTTACGAGCTTGCATTTAATGCAGAGAAGAGGCAAACAGCCAAGCACGTGGGAGCCCTTGCTGCGGTTCTGGTGGTTGGGAATGTTGAGTGTTGGACCGTAACTAACTGCCACCAGGACTGATGGAGACCAGGAGGTCAGGGAGTCTTTGCCCTGTGCGCTGGGGCGGTGGTGCCGATGTCCTGTCTTGGTTTCACGTGACCGTAGGTTGCATCACTTGGTGTTTGCAGAGAAAACCTGAGCAGCAGAAAAAAGAGGCAGCAGCTGACATCTGGATGGGATCATTTGGTGGAGCAGTGGCCAGCGCTGTGGCTGAGGGTGACGGGGAGTGCAGCCAGAGAGCAAACGGGATGCTTCAGCATTTCAGTATGGATGATGGAGGCGTGGTGGGGTCACCATGTGGAGAGCTGTATATCCCTGGTGGCAAAAAAGCCCACAACTGCACACTCTTATTTTCTGGCAGGCCTGGCTGAACCTGCAATTAAAACCCATCCCTTAGCATTCTCAGAAGGGACCTGGCAACTGTCTCCTGAGCAAGAAGAAAACCACTTTTCAGCTCCAGGCACCCACATCTGCAAAGTCCATCAGATGCCAAGAAATGTGCCAGGAGAGATAGAATCATAGAATGGTTAGAGCTGGAAGGGACCTTAAAGATCATCTAGTTCCACCCCCTGCCCTGGGCAGGGACACCTCCCACCAGCCCAGGTTGCTCCAAGCCCCGTCCAACCTGGCCTTGAACCCCTCCAGGGATGGGGCAGCCACAGCTGCTCTGGGCAACCTGGGCCAGGGGCTCACCGCCCTCACAGCAATGGATTTCTTCCTCAGATCTCGTCTCAATCTCCCCTCTTTCAGTTTGAAACCATTACCCCATGTCCTATCATTACCTTCCCTGATCCAGAGTCCCTCCCCATCCTTCCTGTCGGCCCCCTTGAGGGACTGGAAGGCCGCTATAAGGTCTCCCCGGAGCCTTCTCTTCTCCAGGCTGAACCCCCCCAGCTCTCTCAGCCTGTCCTCCCAGCAGAGGGGCTCCAGCCCTCTGGTCATGCTCGTGGCCCTCTGCTGGCCCTGCTCCCACATGTCCATGTCCTTCTTGTGCCGAGGACTCCAGAGCTGAACGCAGCACTCCCGGTGGGGTCTCACCACAGCGGTTTTCCAGCCTATTACCAAAGAGCAGCAGCCCGCCATCCAAGACCCACGCTCTGTGCCCATCGATGCGGTGCCCCTAGCTCTGCGCCGGGGCAAACGTGCCACCAGCGCTGCCTGCTGAAAAGAGTGAGCAAAGCGATGGCGCACGGACACTGGAGCCTTATGGAGAACTGCTGCCTATTTTATGGGCTGCTTATAAACAGCTGGAAACCCCCGTGATGCCAGTGCTGAGCATTAGCGACCATTGATGTAGCTGGGAGAAGAAATACGGGGGAGCTGCCCCTGTAAAGGATCTCTCGCGGGTTGTTGGTGTTGCTGATGCAGGGCAGAGGGTGGCTTTACGCCGCGCAAGTCGGCTGTGACTCGGGCTTTGGCAGCGGTGGGTCTGTTAGACCCCGTGGTGCCGGGAGGTGATTGCTGAGCAGCGTGGAGTGTGTCGGAGGGAGAGAGCTGCAGGTCGTCGTCTGGAAAGTCTTTTACAAGTGATTTAAAGAATACTGCGCTAAGCCCACGGCTGCTCCGCCTCCTGCGGAGCTGCTGTCTGAAGTAGTTCCCCATCCAAGAAGAGACTGGGGGGGGGGGATCCCGTATAGTCCGTGTGATGGTGAAC
Source organism: Dromas ardeola (assembly GCA_013398915.1). Classification (NCBI taxonomy): domain Eukaryota; kingdom Metazoa; phylum Chordata; class Aves; order Charadriiformes; family Dromadidae; genus Dromas; species Dromas ardeola. Next base: position 774,985 of record VYZM01019549.1, on the reverse strand, counting down.
ACTTGCTGTCCGCTGGACCAGTGAGGAGGGCTCTGGACAACATTTTGTATCCGAAGCCTTTGAGGAGGGATCCAGATGGTGTCTGCATCTTTTGTTTATCAGAGTAAGAATAAATAAATAAAGAAAACGATAAAGAGACATCTCAGTCTTCCTTTCCCACTGAAAATTACCATGAATTCCCCTTTCTGGAAGGGGAGGAAGGAAGTTGGGTTCCTATGCAGCACCCCTGGAGCTGCCCCATGGGCAGAAGATGCCAATGGCTGCACAGAGCCTTCCCAAGGGAGAGTCGCTGCATCGCGGAGCTGTGCGAGGCACGAATAGGAAGGGCGAGTATCACCCAGGGTGTGTGCAAGGACGAAACATCCACCGAGGTTAAAAATGATGCTTTGACCTTTTTGGAAGAGCTGTTTGCGTGAGGCGGCCGGGGTGCGGTGAGTCTTTAACGGAACAGCTGAATTCTTGGGCTGAGCCAGGCAGAGTGTCCCGGCAGAGGAGCCGCGGCTCCCAGGAAGGCTCCCGGAGATCATGCTTAGATGGTTCCTTTAAAGGTTAATTCTCCCTGCTGGCATCTGGGAAAAGAAACCTGGAGCGCTCGGAGGGAATTCGACCCCACTACAAAGCGTCTTCGTGTTTGTGGGGTTTTTTTGGTCTTTGTTTTTTAAATGTTAAAATTTGCTCTTACTCATTTCTTTAGGGGGCTGTGGGGAGAAAAAAAAAAACAAACCCCAAAGCTCCAAGCTTGCCCCCCAGCGCCGAGGCACAAAGAGCGCGCCGTTCCCGGAGCCGGCGGCGGGCCAGACTGCGCTTCCTCCTGCTCCAAGGGGGCAGGAGAAAGAGCTCCCGCAGTCATCTTTCTTTCTTTCTTTTCCCGAAGAGTTGCATTGTTAAAGCCTTCCTTAGGGAAATCCAGGGAGCGTAATTGCTCTGGTCTGACTCTGCCCGCTGAGCCGCTTGAATTAAGTGGGTGTTTTGGCATCCTGAGCGGAGCCTTGTGGGAAGTGACCTTCGCCTTCCGCCGCCGCACTCTGCAACCTGCCGCTAATTAGGATGGAGAGAGCCCTCCTTTGTTTTCAAATACTAGTTTACCTCCGTCTTCGCTTTCTGCCGGGAGCTGCCCGGCGTGACTCGGTGCATAATGAAGGGGGCACAGCAGATGGTAGTGCTCCAGCGCCGCGAAACTCCACTTTTAACACCCTGAAGCTGAGCGGGAGGGAGAGGCCGGGCTTCGAACCGCTTGCTGAGTCTATTCACGGCAAAGCCTCTCATTAGCCAGCCTCGGAATTAACGTCTGAAACGATGCTTTGTTTAAAAAGAAAAAAAAAAAAAAAAAAACCAGAAAAAAAAAAATAATTTCCATGGCTTTCATTCAGTATTTGCAAACTTGGGAGGCCGGGATGAAGAGGGCCATCACTGAAGTCTGCGGAGATGTGCAGGGCTTGGGGCAAGTGTCAGGGTCCACAGCCCTTGGAAGAGATGGGCTTTGCCCGTTGTTGGACCATTCACTTGGGTCATCTGTCCTCTCTAACCGTCTGAGAATTGCCAGGCACTGGGAAAGGGCGATGAGGAATTTCTGCCTTTTGGAAAGCACCTTGTTTCCAACTTTAAAAAAAAAAAAAAAAAAGTGACAAAGTTGATGAAGTCTTCAAAGGTAAAACTCAGCACCTCCCCTGTGGGAGAAACTGGAATATGGGGCACTTAGAGGTTTTAAGCCAAATTTGCTCTTAAAGAGGATTAGTTAAACTATGTTAAATTTCTGTGTGAACGCCCTCATTCAAACGTAATCCGGTTTATCGTAATTTGCTTTGGAAATGAGTTTGGTAAACCCAATTAATGTCACTTCAATTCTGAGGGGGAGCACCCCGAGGGATTTACCAACTTTGAAGTAATCCACTTTAAATTCACAACTTCAACCGGCGTGTCCAAACTTTACCTTGCGCTCCTTGTGGGGGAGCGGTCAGCCACATCTGCTGGCAAGCAAGCGTGCCCATAAGGAACCCAACAGATTTATTTGGACATGTGAAAGACTTTTGCCCAAGCTCTAGAAATGTGTAGAACCCCATTCTTCTGAGACACGTTGGATCAAGGGCATCCACCCCCAAAAAGCATCGGGTGCCTGAGTTAGCCGAGCAGCAGGTTGGAGATGCGGGCTCCAGGTGGTTCAGCTCCCAGGAGGACATCTACGCAATGCAAAAGCACATCTTCAGGCAGCAGCTACTGCAAACCGCGTTGCAGTGGGCTAGCACACCCCGTGGAGACCTGTGGTCCTGTTGGGCAGGAGCTCAGTGGAGTGGGCGTTTGGAGGCAATGCATGGTGGGCTGAAAAAGCAGCTCCTTGGTGGGCAGAGGCCACCCTCTGGCTGCCTGTTGGTGACCAAGGGGGTTGCTCTGATGTGGCCAGCACAGGAGCACCTGTGAGAAGGAGAGGACAAGAGTTTGCTGCTGCCTCTCAGCCTTGGCGTGTGGGGGCTGTTGGGAACAAGCCTGTGGCAACCCCTGCTCTTCCCAAAAGCAGGAGGGAGAACGCTTCAGGTTGTGTGTAGATAAAGTGCTGTGGGCTCGTTGTCATGTCCAAAGGCTCCAGACATGCACCTGGGCAAATAGCCAGCATGCTCCATCGAGCAGAGGGCACCTCTGTGCAAAACGTTGCTCATCGTGCAGATCTGTGGGTGCTCCTCTGCTCTCCCTGGGCTGTAGGATTGCCCCAAAGTAGGAACACGGTACCCTCATAGTGCCAGGCAGCGGAAATGGGAGCAGAGAGAGTGGAGGGTGTGTTGCCCTGGGATCTGCCAGGGGCCAAGACCTTCCTTTGGTGCATACTGTGGCAGGGATCTGGTCCCTCCCGGGCAGGTGGTGGGGCAGCTCTTGGCTGGAGCAGGAGGAACATGTGAGCATCTGAAGCACCGGGAAGAACTGGGACGTGTCAGGCAGTTGAGCAGGTACTCCGTGGAGTGTGACGTGATGGAGAAGGAGGTGTGGAAACAGAGTGATTCACCCTACAGGGACCTTGGGTCAGCATGTCACGTCAGCTCAGCATTAGCACCGTTCTGCAGCGCGGTGCTGCCCAGGCTTAGGGGGTCTTAGGAAGTTGGCTCTGCTGCCGCGCTGGCCGCGGGCTGGCTGCCTGCACGGAGCAGAGCAGATGCTCAGGTGGTGTCTGCGTGGAACCGGCTCAAAGCTAACAACCGCAGGAATGACTGCGCTGCCCTGGACCTGAGCCGGCTCCGCTGGAGCTGCCTCAGCTGCTTCTGACCCGCTTGGGCAGCCCCCAGCCCGGGCCATCTCCTCGCGGCAGATGGAGAGGTGACCGTGCTGCAACCTCGGCCGGGTCCTCCCGGTGTTCCGTGTTCACTAAGTCGTACCCAGGGAGCGAGGGCTGACGCAGGCTCCTGCTCTGCCAGTATTATCTGGCGTGAGCTTTCCAGGAACCGCCGCTCCACGAGGAAAGTGCCTGGCAGAGCAGGGTGCGGGCCGGCCTGCCTACCTGCCATCCCCTTTGCCCATCTCCAGTTTTCCTTCTGTCCCTAGATACCGCCGAGAGATGTTGAAGCTTGGATAGAAGCGCCGAGTTGGCAACTTTTAATATTGCTGAAACATAATCAGCTTTTGCTTCTACAGCAATTAGCATGTTATTACCCATAATGTTTTGCATGGCAATTTTGTTGTAAACATTTGTACTAATTCACCATAACCTAATTATTTTTATGACATGTAATTATGAAATATTTTTGGAGGAGGAATGGTTTCATTTTCTATTTATACCATTATTTCCTGGAAGTGTCAGATATTTTTAACATCAGGAAATGGCTTCTCCCCCCTTCCCCAATTAGACTTTTCTATTTACTGCCTCAACTTGCCCGGATAGCGCAGTAGCTGGGACCACGCTCTTACGGAGATGTGTGATGGATTCCAGGAGAGACTAATTGAGCTGTAATTTGCGATAGAGCGATGCTTAAATGGAAGAACGTAACAGGTGGTTTTCTTCGCTGCTCAGTGGGTAGACGTGATGAGTCCCAGTTACGGCATCTGCCATAATGTCCCCTTCCTAAGTATTTATGGAAGGAGTGATGTGGCGAAGCCGTTGCCTTGTGATGAGTCCCAATTACAGCAACTGCCGTGATATCCCCTTCTTAAGCATTCACGGGAAGAGTGATGTGGGGAAGCCGTTGGCTTAGGACCATGTCTTTCAGGGATGCAACCTCCCTGAACCTGGAGGCAGGATCTCTTGAGGGAGATGCTGGTGGGTTTTGACGTCAAGCCTTTTACTTCTCAGACCTTGCATCTGGGAGGGCTGGCATCCCTGGACCAGAACAACTAAGGGACTCCTCAGCCCGCCCTGTCTTCTGACTTGGTGTGACTGTGGCAGTGTGCTAAGAGGATGGGGCTGCAGGGTACCAGTAGGTGGGTGGGGATGCCTGTCTCCGTTGCTTAAAGACTGGGACATTGGCAGAAGAAGAGCGAGGGGAAACGTCTGTGCTCTGGTACAGGCTCCAAAGAAAGATCCTGAACCTAAGCTACAGAGGCAAATACAAAAATCAGTGCCTGGAGCACAGCAGCGACGAACCCAGCCTTTAGGGGACCCTGCGGGATGATGTGAGAGGTGGTTTTGAGTCCCTGCAGCCAGGGAAGGAAACTGAATTTGTCCTACCCGCTTCCCCGCACGCATTCTGCTCGCTTGGTTCCTGCCGCGGGCAGGGGGCGGCTCGCCCTGCTTCAGAAGGTTGCAGCAGCAATCGAGCTGCGTGTCGCCTGCGCTCAGCCAGTATTTAATGGCAAGAGGCCTTCCTTAATCTCATTCACGGAGGCACCGTATAGAAAATGTTCAGCATTCAGGCTTAATCTTAACAAGTATGAAACTTGGCAGGCTGAAAGGCTTGTATATCTTGCCTGATCTCCAGTCTGGAGAGGTCTTAAAACGGAGCCATGTGTAGCACATTGACATCCTAGAAGAATTTCTTAAAAAAAAAAAAAAAAAAAAAAAGGAGAAAAAAAAAAAAGGAGTAAAAAAAAAAGAGGCATTTTTAGATGACTGTATGTCATATAAATGAGATTTATTTCAATGCCTGTCATGATAGTTGATGCAGTAACACATTCAGTAATCGCTAGCCCTACTGTCGCATAAGCTCTGAATGTTTAACTCCGAGCTACATTTATACAGCAACTTTTGGGTAATACAGTCAATCCTTTGCCCATTTTTCTATCTCCTGGTTGGCATACGTGGAGCTGTACAGTGCGTTAGCCATGGTGAGTGTGGCGAGTGCTGCACGCAGGCTGCTGTCTCAGAAGTTGCCTAAAATGATCTGTTAATCGTGTGTTACCGATGAGGACCATGGAAATTGGGTTAAGTAAAACTCGCTAGCTTTTTAAAATAATGTCCAAAGTTGGATATTAGTGTGAAGTCACACTTCCAGAATGCCTACAAGTTATCAGAGGGTGCAGATCGGAAATGATGGAGTGATTTTTTTTTTTTTTTTGTGACTGCAAGACCTGAGAATTGAAGTGGGCTGTCACGTGAGGAATTTCAGCAGCTCTTTGCCCTCCCTGAATACCGACTGCCTCCCGCAAATTCCCTCAAAAGTGACTTGTCCAACAGCCCTTCTTTAAATGAGGTTGCTTTGTTCTTGGGGTTATTCGTTGCCTGTGAGAAAAGAGAGGGTGACTTGCAAAGTTCTTTCGTCTCTAAAACCCAGTGTTACCCTTCATCTTTCTGCAGAAGGAATGAATTGAGGTTGTGTAAAGACTATCTTACGAAATATCTTGAAAACGAAGTGAACTCTGCACTGCGTTTCGATCCAGCCAATACTGCTACCGAGGTTTCCCTTAGCAGAAGTTGAATATGTTGAGCTCAACTATCTCTGTGATATTTTTTTTTTTTTCAGAGATTATGCATCAACAAGGTTGGTTATTCTGTACATCAACAAACAGTTAAAAATGCGTCAAAACTTGATACCATGTTTGATACCTATCAAGTGAACTCCCTTAAAGGCACCACTACTAAGCCTCCTGGCCAGGGGTTTTGAGAATGAATTCAGGATATCTAGGAGGTCCCAAGCGGCTGGCAGTCACTTCCCCAATGCACGGTGTCCCGGTTGCGGCGGGGATGGGGTTAACTCTCCCCGGGCTCCGGCAGGGACACAGGTATCCCATCCCACGGGAGCCGTGCCCGCCGGGAGCTGCCGGGGGAGGGGGCGGGAAGGCGCCGCTGGGAGCGGGCGGGGGCGGCCCGGGGCCGGGCGGGGAGCGGCGGTTCCGTGATGGCGTTCGTATGTCCCTCTCTCCGTGTTATCGCTGTTGTTTTCCTGTTCCCGTTGCTGTTCTGTTGAATTGCCTTTGTCTCAGCCCACGGAGTTTTGCCTTTTCCTTCCCATCCTTTCCCGCGCTGGGAAAGCCCGGGCGAGCGACACGTGGCTCTTTGTTGCCCTCCGAGGCCGCACCGCGACACACGGGTAACACAGAGGGGTCACTTCTGTACCTCAGGAGTTTCCCACATGGGATCTATAAGCCGTTAGCAGGACGAGTGTAGTTGGAACTGATGCAAATGAGTCAGTCCTGCTATTTTAATCCGTATGGGGAATTGTATCTTGCAACTGGGTGGGATCAAACAGAAGGATATTTCTGTATTTCCAAGGTGTCTGGTAAAGATCGGACTGTTTGGCCTGATCTAATGCTACGGAGGTCAGGAAATTGGAAATGGCAGTTCATTGCGATGGAGAAGTTTCCTAGCTTATGACTGGAAATAACACGGTCAAGAGGTCTCTGATAGACTTTGATACCTGGCAGGTTGTGTCACTGCTTTGTTTTTCACAGAAACGGGTAAAATAGAAATAAAAAAAAAGGAGGCAGAGACAAGGGGCACCTCTTCTGTATCAAGAATCTTATGAGAAATCCATCCCTTATCACTGCTGGAGGTCTTATGAAGACCAAGTTAACTGTCTGTAAGACCACATGAGCCAGGTCGTATTTGTGAGAGTAGCGAGATTGGTATCATCTGCTCATAAAAGCATCCCAAAATACTCCCTCTGCTTCATCTTCACTATCAGAGCACGTTCGCCTCCACCTCTGATGTAACCTGCTGTGCTGCTTGCTTTACACATCTATGAAAATCATACTTTATTAACATATATCTCTATGTGCATTGGTAGAAGTGGGGTGGAGATGGGCAGCCTGCAATGGGTGATGTTCTTGAAGCACCTGTTTTAAAGCGCTTGTCAAAACAGGTTTTAAAATTACTTTTAAAGGTCATGCGAGTGTCAGGAGGTGAGTCTACAGGGTAACCCACCCGTGTCAGCGCGGCGGCGAAGGAAACCACGTGCAGAACTGACAGGTATCTGCAAACCCCAAAGCCAAACGTGTGTGATCTCATACCGGCCGTGAATTTCTCTTCTTGGCTGGGATTACGCCTGAAATGTGCTTGTGGGTTTTGTAGCGCCGGGATGCTGAGGGAGCACTGCGGGAGCCAACGGATGGGCTCGTATGCGTACGGGAGGGTGGCTGAGACACAAATGTTCAAAATTTATGGTGGCCATAAAGACCCGTGGAAATGATTGATTCTGCTCATTGCTCACGCGGATAATGAAAGGGTTGAGAATAAAACAGTAACTGATAGCCTCTGAGCTGGGAATTAAATTTCTCCTTCCATGATGTCATCATGACGTCATACTTTATTGCCTATAATTTAAAAATCTATCTGGGCCCGTGGCTGTTGTCACCATGCTGGGATTCATGTGCGTGACATCACACGCAGTGTCAGCTCTGGTCCCTGATGACAGTGCTCTTCTAATTGTGATTTAAAGTGCTTTCCTGTCCTGATGGGGGAAGTTACGGCTTTCTCGGGGCATATTGTGTTTTGGGCCAACTGCTGCTGCTGAGCAGGAAGCGTAACTTGGAAGGGTCTTTGGAGGGTAGCGAGTGTAGTTCTCAAACGCTGTGTATTCAGAAAAACATGGGTTTTGTGGCCTGGAAGTCACTGCGAGGGTGAGAACGCTTGCTAGGGGATGAAAGCGTGACTGATGCATGTAATCCTCCCGTCCTTTGCCTCCTCTCTCCCAAAGCAATACTGAAGTGATGTTCTCTAAGGACAAATAGGAAGGAGAGGAAATATGGGCCAAGACTCATGCATGGCCAGGCTGGTTGGCGGATGTTCGTGGTTCTCATTGGAACATACCTTCTCCTGCTCAAATGAGGAATCTGAGAATAAAAAAGACCCCAGGTGACAAGTGGTCTTTTTTATTCTTAATTCTAGTAAGGTGGTCTTTTTTATTCTTAATTCTAATAAGGTGTTTCTTCCTCCTCTCCTGGGGAAGCGTCTCTTGCCTCTTCCAACAAAAGATGGGGGAAGGGAAGACCTTTGGCTCTTGGACCTAAGAAAAGGTCACCCCAAGAGCAGGTGAACACAAGCAGTGAAGCCAGGCCTGGGTGTAGGCTGCTCGGATTTAGTGAACAGTTCAGGTTGGTTACCATGGTGATAAGCGTGGTTTCTAACCATGACGGATGGATGGATGGATGGATGGATGGATGGAGGGGGGTATGGCAGGAGGCTGGAATCCCAAGGACCGTACTTCACAGGAAAGCACACCAGACCTTGCTGTGGTCTGACCACGGCGAGCTGGTGCAGAGCCAGGAGCAGATGTTTTGCCAATTTAACTCCAGCGCTTTTGTTTTGGAGGGGGATGGCTCCTGGAACAGGTCGCTTGCTTGCTAGCACCACCATACCTTTTATGTTATCCCACCAAGTGCATGGCAGCACAGAGTAGTCCTCTTCAGCCCTTTGGACTTCTGTCTGTAGATTTGCATGCTGATTATTTTTAAGTGGAGGGATTATTTCGACACCTCTGCTATGCCCCATCCTCCTTCAGCCTCCTCCCCAGCTGGCTGAACCGTATCTGGATTCCCTTGAACAGAAGGGTAGGTACAGGAGGAAAGTCTGTCATTTTTTTTTTTTTTTTTTTGCAAAGCCTGTGGCAGCAGATTGCAGCGTTTTCTGTCAGTCCATTAGTTAGGAGGGCATTAACTTCCGAGACTAGCAAACACTGGAAATACCGAGGTTGCTTCTCGGATGTTATAAAGACCATATTGGGTAGTTCTGAATTGGTAGAGAAAGCTCAAAAGCTGCCGAGTTTACCTGGTAATACCTGCAGCTCTCTGTGACGGGGCTCAGAGCAACGCTAATGGAAGAGCCAGTGCTTCGTTGGCCAACGCAACTCATGCGGTGTGGAAGCAGTAACGAGTAAACTTGGGATCCGTGGTCCTGGAACGACAGGTTAAACTTGGTGTAAGCCTGCTGCCAGCATATAGGAACAACCCTCCAAGAATAAAGTAATATTATTTTCGGATTGTGGCAGATACACTGTCCCAAAACTGCACCAGGAAAGCCTTGGGAGGTTGACAGCAAAATTCTCACCGATGTTGTGAGCTTAGTCTCTTTGGTGGGTGCCAGCTACAGCAGAAGTAGAAAACCAACTCAAAGACAGGGCAACAGCAGCAGTGACACTGATTTTTTTTAATTATTATTTTTTAAATTTTTTTTTTTTTTTGAAAAAGCGCCGCCGTGGCGCAGCTGGCTACTTGCTCAGTCCAACAGCACCAGAGGAGACATTCCTTCCCAGTGCTCACAGGTGATCAGCTTACACTTCGAAGCACGAAGTTTGATTACCCTTGTAACATTTTATTAGCTTGCATAGCTGCAAATGTTATTAATGCTCATAAAATTATCCAGTCCCTTAAAATGTCTGTTCCACGGGTGCGCGTCTCCGTGACTTCCTGGGGTGGTGGATTCCAGAAGAGACTGTGCTGGGTCAGGTCGTATTTTTCTTTTATTTCTCTCAAATCTGCAGCCTTTCTGTTTCATCAAGTACCCCCTGCTTTGCTTGTTAAATTAAGGGGCAGGCTAATGTAAAG
>VYZM01019549.1:745491-765036 GCA_013398915.1 Dromas ardeola | reverse complement strand
AAGTATATATAAATAAATATTATATATATTTATATAAAAATACAATATATAAAAATATAATATATAAATATATATTTATAAATCTATGCTTGTATATAATGTATTTGTAAGTAATGTATGTTAGTGTGTAGACGTAGATGCATGCACGTACATGCAAGTGTGTGCATCTATAATATGGATGCTCCCCCCCTACCCCCCCATGTATTTACTGTGTCACTTAAGCGCCTTGTTGGGTGGTGTGGGTGCCAGTGGTTTGCTGCAGGGATCACCACCCCCTCTGCGTGCCTGGGAGGGATGCTCGGGGAGGCAGAGTAATAACAGGGAAGAAAAATGTTGCTCTGAGCCGTGTGTCAGCAGACATCAGACACAATGGGGCCCGTGTTTCCAGACAAGCCTTTTTAGTTAATTAGCTTAGTAAAAAAAATCTATTTCTCTTCTTAAATTCCCTGCCATCCATCTACCTAATAGAGTCAAGCAGGTATATATTGTGTGTGGGGTATGCAATGCATCATCTATCTCCAGTATTTATCTCATTGCTCCCAGCCTGGTCTCTCCATCTCTCTGTCCACAGGAGCTGCCAGGTTGCCCATTCCGGCTGCTCCCTTCTGTCAGCGACTGTAATGCAAACATGCTGGAGATCTCCACCCCTCCTGGGCTAGGTGAGTGGACAGTGAGGTGGATGGAGAACTGGCTGAATGGCAGAGCTCAGAGGGTCGTGATCAGCAGCACAGAGTCCAGTTGGAGGAGCTGTAGGTAGCGGTGTTCCCCAGCTGCCAGTACCGGCTCCAGTCCTGTTCAACATACTCGTCAGCGACCTGGATGAGAGGACAGAGTGTATCCTCAGCAGATTTGCTGACGACGCAAAACCGGGAGGGGTGGCTGACACACCAGAAGGCTGTGCTGCAAGACCTGGACAGGCCGGAGAGCTGGGCGGTGAGGAATCTAATGAAGTTCGACAAGGGCAAGTGTGGGGTCGTGCACCTGGGGAGGAATAACCCCCTGCACCAGGACAGGTTGGGGGCTGACCTGCTGGAGAGCAGCTCTGCGGAGAGAGAACTGGGAGTCCTGGGGGACATCAGGTTGCCAGCAATGTCCCCTTGTGGCCAAGAAGACCAGTGGTCTCCTGGGGTGCATCAAGAAGAGTGTGGCCAGCAGGTGGAGGGAGGTCATCCTCCCCCTCTGCTCTGCCCTGGTGAGGCCACACCTGGAACGCTGTGTCCAGTTCTGGGCTCCCCAATTCAAGAAGGACAGGGAACTGCTGGAGAGAGTCCAGAGGGAGGCTACAAAAATGATCATGGGACTGGAGCATCCCTCTGATGAGGAAAGGCTGAGAGCCCTGGGGCTGTTCAGCCTGGAGAAGGGCAGGCTGAGAGGGGATCTCATCAATGCTCAGCAATATCTAAAGGGTGGGTGTCAGGAGGATGGGGCCAGACTCTTTTCGGTGGTGCCCAGGGACAGGACAAGGGGCAACAGGCACAAACTGGAACATGGGAAATTCCATCTCACCATGAGGAGGAACTTCTTTGCTGTGAGGGTGGCAGAGCCCTGGCACAGGCTGCCCAGAGAGGTGGGGGAGTCTCCGTCTCTGGAGACATCCCAAACCCGCCTGGAGGCGTTCCTGTGCCACCTGCTCTAAGGTGACCCTGCTCTGGCAGGGGTTGGACTGGGGGATCTCCAGAGGGCCCTTCCAGCCCCCACCATTCTGTGATTCCCTTTGCTGTCCCACAGCAGCTCAGCCATGCCCGTGTCCTTGCTTGCCCGCTTGTTTTCCTGCAAGAAATGTCCAGAAAGCAGAGGCTCCTGCAGCTGTGTGGTGTGGGTGACGTTCTCACCCTACCTCGTGCTACTTGTGTAGGGTCTCAACTGGTCTTACATCTACCATCACCTCTGGAGCTGGGATGGGGCTTGGGGAAACCAGGGAGAGTTGCTTTGGCTTCAGCGTAACTCAGGCAGGAGGATGCGACCCCTGAATTTTGGTCGCATGGCCTACTACTTGTAATAGAGTGGGAGCATCTCTTCTGGAAAGACGTCTGAATCTCACAGACCCATATGGCAACAGTTTTCACCTAAGGTCCATTTTTGGATGTTGGATTGGAGTTAGCAAGATTAAAGAGCCACTAATGCCAGAAATTGTATTGTGTAGGAATGCACAGACCACAGTCAAGTTGCTTTTTAACCTTCTCCTTTGGAAACGAAATTGCCTGAACTCCTTAAGGTTCTCACCTTAAGGCTGGTTTTTCACACCCTAAATTATTATTGCAGCTATTACCTGAACTCTCCATTTCTGACACTTTTTTTTTTGGGAAGTGTGAATACAAAAACCGGACACAATGTTCTTGCCAGCACCAGCTACCAACGTGAAACACAATTCCCTTTATACTCCACTGGGCAGAGAAAGTCTGGCTTAGCCTCAGCTTGATGCTGGAAGCTTGTGTTTAGCCAGATGTCTACCCTGACCTTTGCTTGCTGCCTCAAACGGGGCTCACTAAACCCTCCTCTACATCCCAGTGCAGTGCATTGCGCTTGGGGACGGTGCTGCACGCGTGTCGGTTGTCAAGTGCTTGGGGATGACAAGGTCTTGTTAAATGGTGAGCTGGTTGCTTCTTTCCTGGGCTCAGTTTTCGTTTGCAGCTCTGTAGATGTTTGAGTAGCGTGGAGTCGGCTTCTCTGGCTGGAGGAGAGATGCTGCCGCATTGAGTGGGTGTTTGTCTTGAATTTTTTTTTTTTTTTTTTCCGATCTGTTTACAACCTCACATTTGCTTGCATGAAATTGTTGACCCCCCCCCATTAGTTTACCAAGAAAACATATTTCCTACAGCTTGGTGACCTGTCCTTGTCTGGAGTTACTGTGCTATTATCCTTCGCGTTTCCAGCAAATGCTCTCAGCCGTTTTCCACCGCGTCGCTCAAAACCCTTGAACGTTAACAGGGAGCTTCTGTGGTCCGTCCCCTCATTCGTATATCATTTTACTGCGCCGCTTGTTTTAATAACAGAAATTAAAGTGTTGGGCAACGATTTCTAAAACTGTTTAAAAACAGAACAAAAGCCCAAGAAAATTCTGGAACAGAATGCCTTTGTTGGCAAGAGGTAAGGTTTGTAAATATTTATTCTTCATGAGCAAAAAAATATCAGGCTGTTGCGATAGAACAATCAGGCAATTCAAATTTAAAGTGACAGCCCCTGCGCACGAATCGCGGGCCCGCAGAAATGTCAGTAGGTCAGAGCCCACCCTTGCATTGGCGTGCAAGCTCCTCCGTCATCGAGATTCACGAGAGCGCTCTCTACCCTTTGCTGTAGTTTAAAAAACAGACGTAAGTGGGTTTGTGTTTCCATGTTCCTCTTGGTGTATCTTCTCGCCGGTGCCCAACCTGCGCTGCAGCCAGCGATTCCTCCTGTGTTCGCTTGCTGTATGGGTCGCCTCTCCCTGGTGCCTCCTTGCATGGACCAGAGATGCTCCACCTTCCACAATCTGTCCAGTGCAAGTAGTACCTCATATCTTGTCCATTAATAAAAGCTTCAACATCTGTGTTATCTTAATCAAACACCTTTGCCGTAGACACTCTGCAGTGTGCTTGATTGTGGAACATGGATGAGAGAGGCTCAATAAAATGAAGTTTTTGGGCAGGACGTATTTACCGACTGAACGACCTGCCCTCGTTAGTGTGGGTTCTTTGCTTGGCCCCCAAAGCGTGGTGGAAGCTCTCTGCTATGGCTCGCCGCAGGGCATGCCGGCGTCTACCGGCAGCTTCTGGGGGATAATTCTGTGCTGTGTGGATGCAAGGGGAAGACCTTGAAAATGTTTTTTTTTCTGAAAGGAAAACAATATTGTGTAGCAACTGCTCTTGACTGGCCTTCGGAGTGTTTTATAAGCAGAGTAAGGCAGAGAGGATGTTGTGCCAAGAAGGGCTCGCATAAATCGCCTTCAAGATGCGATGTGAAACCCCACCACGCGGCGCTCTGCCTTCCCGCTTGCTCTTGGCTCTGCTTCTCTGGCCGCATTTTGGATCAGGGTGGAACAGTGATCCCCAAACGCCTTCCCCGGCTCCTGCTAAGGGTGAAAGCCATTCACGGGGTGCGACTCCCTGGGTGCAGATGACTGGCGTTAAGGCGTAGTTTTCAGCCCCAGTACGGGTCTTATATAGTGGGAGACCTTCTGGTGTGGTTGACACACCAGCATAAAGCGCAGAGGTTTTGAGGAAAACCAGCACAGTTAAAGGAATTCTGAGCGACTGATACAAAGGTTTCTAGTTCTAGGGAAAGAAAAATCCCAGGAGCTAGGTCTGTCCTGCAGCAGGGACTCGATGCGTTGCTACCTGCGGAGAACAGGAGCTCACAGGTATCTCCCTCTCTATTGCCAGAGCTGAAGTATGAGATTTCCCGAGTGACTCTGCATGGCAAGATCCTCTGGAAGCGGCATGACGGAAGGTGTGTTGGCCGCCTGGAAAGTTTGCCGGGGGCTCAGCTAACCGGGAGCTTTGCTTTCCTGGGCAGGAGGGAGGTTACTATAGCGTTCTTGCATTTTGCAAAGTCAGAGCTGAAAGCTGGGAGTTGGGCATAGGAAGTTTTTCCTCAAATAAATAAAGAAAAGTATGGGAAAGGAACCAAAGACATGACAAGGTAGCTTTTGTTCTGCTTTGTATTCTCGCCTAGGAATACTCTGCCCTGCTCTGCATTAATCTCTGGTTTACTGTGCAGCCTTGGTGCTTAGACACCGAATCCTCAAAGGAAGCGTCTGTGAAGATATTCATGGAGGTCACTTCACCCCGCATCCTGGGGGCGTGATTCGCCTTTTGTGAGCAATAATTCATTACTGCTGCGGTACCTTGATTTCCCCACCATAGCGGGCGCGCGGCGGCTGGCCGGCAGGAAGGAAAGCTGGGAGATGAACCCAGCAACGGCTCCTGCAACCAGAGCAGCCGTGATGAAAAGGGTCCAGCAAGGAGCCAGAGAAATGACAGACGCGAGGAGCCTGGCGTCTCCTTTGGCTGTGACCTTCGTGATCCCGAGCGAAAGGTCTCAGGCTGTAGCGGATCCTTTCAAAAATAAGATCCTCGCTGAATCTAGCAGCTGAGAATTAGGCGTGGGGCCGGAGGAGAGCTCGGCACGGGCTTCAGGCTGCGGGAATGATGGGCATCATCAAGCTGCCTTGTTTTCTCTCCGCTGTTTTTCAGAGATGCTAAGTTTGGCAGGAATTGATGGACCTGGGAAAGGATGCCATGGTTGAAACAGCCGGGTCAGGTAGCAGCAGGCCTGGAGGTGACCGCGTTGGCTCCACCAGCTGTTTGACCCTCCGGCCTGCTGCCCAGCATCGCGCAATTAGAGCTTCACAGAGCACATCCCTGTGCTTTGAGCTGTGACGCTCCTAATTTCCAGGCCCTGCTATTTGGTCCTGTTGGGCGTGCTCGGCCTCATGAAAATGGCCACCCAACGTGCCCCAGGTGATTACGCTGATGTTGTCACCAGGGCGAGCACGTGTTTCACCACGGCTGCTCTGTCTCCCATGTCAGGCTTGCGCCGCGGCTTTCTTTGCTTCTCTGACTTTTGCCGGATTGGGGAGAGCAGGGAATTTTTATCTTCTCCTGTGCAGTTAATTAGGAAGCATTCCAGTTTGTGCCGTTTGGTGGGGAATGTATCCAGGCTGTTCAAGCGATGCTAGCAGAGAACAGACCTTGCGGAGAAAGCAGGAATTCCTGATACCGCTATCTAATTTAGGATGAGCTCAAATTTACCAGCCAACATGCTCTAACCTTTAAGTCTCAAGACTGCAGCCCCTACTGCGATCATTGGCATTAGTGATTGGAAAAAAAAAGAAGAATATTCATCTAAGAGAGGAGAGGCTGGTCTGTCCTTGGCCTGGATAGATGGTTGACTGTCTCTTAGGAAGGTCCTAACCTTGTTTCCCCATGAAAGGGGGAAGGTCCTAACCTTAGGACCTTCCTAATCTAAGATTTCTTAGGTCAAGGAATTGTAGAAGGACTTCACTGATAAAGGACACTCCGTTCATGGGGAAACAAATTGCTTAGTGACTCCAAGCGGTCTTCACACAACAATCTACAGCAGCTTTCGCTGGTAGCTGTTGGCTAAATAAACGAGTTTGGTATCCCAGAGAACAAGCTGCACTAAATGGCCTTTGGATTAGATTGAGGGTGGTGAGGCACTGGCCCAGGTTGCCCAGAGCAGCTGTGGCCGCCCCATCCCTGGAGGGGTTCAAGGCCAGGTTGGACGGGGCTTGGAGCAACCTGGGCTGGTGGGAGGCCCAGGGCAGGGGAGTTGGAACTAGATGATCTTTAAGGTCCCTTCCACCAACCCAAACCATTCTATGATTCTA
This sequence comes from Dromas ardeola, assembly GCA_013398915.1. Lineage (NCBI taxonomy): Eukaryota > Metazoa > Chordata > Aves > Charadriiformes > Dromadidae > Dromas > Dromas ardeola. The sequence continues at coordinate 758,708 of VYZM01019549.1, read as the reverse complement.
TGTTTCGATGAGCTCTGTGATGGGGTTAGGAGCCCTGGAGAAGCTCCTACACTCAGGAAGGCACCTCCAACCTGGGTGTGTGGTGAGGGCAGCAGGTGTAGCACCACGCAACATCCAAACGTGCTCCTTATGCTGCATTTTCTCAGCAGCTGCCGCTGGGGCTTCATGAGTGGAAAGGGAGGCAGCCCATGTGCTTCAGGGTGGGAAGGATAATGTATTTACACGTGATTGACACTGGGAAAACATCAGTGAACCCTTGCAGTAGGGTGGCAGCTCATTGAGATTCTGGTCCACTCTGCACTCCGTCACTATTCATCCTCTGAAAAAAGCACCACCTGGCAGGATCATTCACCGCGACCCTCAGTGACAGAAAGAGATAGCCACCAGCTCTCGGTCACCACCGGGGACATGTCGCTGGGAATGACAAAGTAGGGGGGAAGGAGCATGGGGTAGGGAGAGGGGCATTGCTCGGGGAGAGCGTGAAAGGAACACCTGACTTGGATGAGCTCAGGGAAAGTTGAAAGGGCAGCTGCCGTCATGTAAGTACCGTTCTCCATCCTCTTCTGGATAGGCGAGAGAGACTCCTGCCTGCCGCAGCGGTGGGGATGCGCTGCCAGGGGCCAGAGGGCTTGGAGATAGAGTGGCGTGGGGACGAGCAGCCCACAAGCCAGACCCTTTGGGACAGAAATGCCTCGCTGAGCCAGACCAGTGGTTCATCTAGCCCAGCTCCCTGCCTCCACCATCATCATCAGTCATTGGAACAGGGGTATCGAAGGTGTATCTCTGCCTTGTCCCTGTAGTCTCTGGGTTTGGGTTGTTGGTTTTTTTTTTTGTTTTTGTTTTTGTTTTTGTTTTTTTAAAATCTACCATTTAATCCCATTTTGCTGCCTGGTGGCCCTGTGTCTTGATGCTGATTTAGCATCACCCACATCCCAGCTGAGTTTGTTGTTGTGCTCCTCGCTGTTGTAGCATCACATCTGTACGAGGGTTGAAGAGCCTGTCTCTTCCAGCCTTCCCCAGCGAGGGAGACTGGGCGATGCAGGGCGGTCGCTTGCATTGCAGCGTTACCTGCATCTTCATGAGAGGTCTCGAACTTCAACCATCTTCAGCTGTCGCTAGTTTTGCCACGGCCTGGCAGCTGGAGGGAGCCGCTCTGTGTGGTGCTGTGCCACGCTGCTGCGCGTGGGAAGTGGCTTTATGAGCATCTCCTCTCTGTCCTGCTCCATTCCCACCTCTTCGCGTGCTTAAACTTCTTGGCTTCGGTAAGAGCTCCTGGAATTAAGACATTGGGTAGCCGGGGTAAGTGTCCTTGCTGACCCGACTTGTGATCTTTGCTCCTGCCTTAATTAAGGGTCACCCGGTGACTCTCGGTGTCTTGCTCCCACCCAGGCCTCAGTGGGCTCTGCGGATACCGTAGCTCTTCCAAGCTCTCCAGGCAGAGGGATGAGAGATGGTGTCTGTCGGTGGGCTGTTGTTAATCTGTGTTGACTTGATAAGTAAGCTCTGAGTGGATCGCTCTCCTCTGGGGAGGCACTCGTTCACAGTCATTAACCTTTATTTGGTTTGGCTTATTTACTCAGGTAGCGAATTAGGTCAGATTGAAGTGGCTCACATTAAACTGAGCAATGGCCACTTGAATCTGGAGTGACCGTGTCCACACAGAGGTTAATGCAGTTTAACCCAATCACTCTAAATCTAACCTCGCTGCGAAGAGGATGGATTTCCATCGCCGTCCCTGCACAAGACTCTCCCTCGGTGGGGCAGAGGAGGAGCAGCCCGCATCCCAGCACAAACCCCCTCTTTGCCCAGCTGCCCCTCGAACGGTCAGCCCGGTTCTTGGCAGCGTGGATATCTGCTTCTATGCTGATTTAGGATTCTAGCTGAAAAAATAAGTAATGCTAATCGCTGCAGTTGGACTCCTTTTAGTCTCTATATGGTTTTTACAGCTCTTACCATGCAGAGGACAGAAGAATAAGGTTCCCAAGAGGGGCAGAGTCGTTAACTGGTGAAGTAATAAATCTCCTGCTTATTGGCAGGTGCTGGAGGGTTGTACTAGCACTGTAACTTTGTCAGTTTTTGGCTGAGTAATAATAAATTATCAAAAAAAAAGGAACCCCAGAACATGCTCCTCTGGGAGCTGGACACAGTCCAGACGTGGCAGTTCTGACCCAGGCCCATTTGTTACAGCTAAAGCAGAGTTTTGCCTGTATTGTTCTCTTGTTCGGGGGTAGCTGGAGCTTTTGTCTAGTTGCTGGTCCTCTTCTGCACCACCAACTGTGTGTAAGAGCTTTGCGGCTTGCCGGGGCTCCTTCTGTCTCTGTGTTTAGGTCCAATGGCTATTCCCCCCACCTCCACCTCCCAGGGCATCGCATGTCTAAAGACGGCAAGGTGTTAACATGCTCCAGCAAGGCGGGATGAAGAACTACTCTAGATGTGTGTAGGAGACAAATACTTCCCACTTGGGATCCCTCCTGAACCTGCAGCAAACAGAAAGCCTCAGTATCAAAATGCTGGACGCAGCAAGTGCTTTTAGTGTCCAAATGCCTCCCCAGGGAGCAGGACTTAAACTGCAACCATCGTCGTGAAACGGCAAGCTACCGTCCTTCCTACGCTTATCATTTGATGACCCCGTTGTTCCTCTGCGACGCCGGACGTGATCAGCAGCGGATTTGCCATGAGATCAGTCAGCCAGGAGCAGCCTGACGCACTGGCCTCTGTCAGCAACCATCCCAGTGCTTAACGTCGCTGGTGGGACTCTCATATTAATTAATTGTGCCGAGGCTTCAGGAGGAAAGGCTGCCGCGCAGAGCTCAGGCTGGGAGGAGGAGTTCACACTGTGATTTCTCGGAAGCCAAGGCTGGCATTGTGCCTTGGATGCAATTTGGCCACCCTGAGCTGAGCCCAGCTTGGAGAGATGCTCTGGTCCAGCCCCGGGGACGGCTCCGGCTAACGGGAGCCGGTCTGGGTGGCTGGGACGGCTTTTGTCCTTGAGGTTCATCACTTTTCTTGGAGCATCTCCCCTGTGAAGAAAGGTGATTTTAATCCCTGCACACCATGAGCAGGAAGGAAGGAAAGGGAAGGGGAAGGAGCTGGCGTTGCTGCGTGGTGGGCAAGACCAGTGGGAAATCGCGGTTGCCCTCCAAATCTGCAAAACATGGACTTCCCTAAAAGTGAGCACTTGATGCGGAAGGAAGCAAGGAGACGGATACTAGATATTACCCTAATGAGTAAACAAATGTTTTAGAAGACGGACTCCTCATGCAATGTGTTATTTTTAACTTAGCGGCAATTTGCATGCTAGTCAATTTGCATACATTAAACACATCTCCCCTTCTGCATCGAGTTACCCCTCCCCTTCGGTCTAACATCTCATTATAGCGCTGCTGGGACTGAGGAGCCGGTGGCTCTGGAGGGGATATTAATTTGCCCAACACATGCTGTGTAGGTTTTTATCACTTGCTGCACATTGGACCTGGTGCCTTTGAAGTCGCTAGTGCCTCGAAGGGCCTTCTGCTTGAGGTGGTTGAAACGGAAAAGAAAGAAAGGGGGAAGCTGCTTGGAGGAGCAGCGGACGGGGGAGATGGGAGGTTGTTTAGCTCGTGTTAATTCGACGGGTGAGAAAATGAGCAAATGCGGAAACCTCTCCCCTCCACCGGAGAGCCTGGGCATCTCGGGGTGTGTGGGGGGGTTGTTTGCTTTGCTTCTTGTTTGAGATGAAATACGGCATCTCCCTGGGAGCCACGGGGAAAGGAGGAACGGGCCAGTGAGAGCCTCAAGAGGAGGCGGTGGGGTGGAGGAACGGCTGGTCTCGCCGGGCTCTGCCATGCATTGTGGCTTTGGGGCTTAAGCGCGAATGTGGAGGTTTGTGCACAGCAGGTGGTAGGACACCCCGTCGTGGTTTAGTGCGCAGAGGTTCGCATGGGGATTTGGGAGCTGGCAGGTCTCCGCTGCTGTGCGAGCCACCGCCACCCCGTGCCTCAGTTTCCCCATGCGGCAGGTAGGATTTGTGGTGCTAACTGCTCCTATAGAGCTTCGGGAGCTGAGGGAGAGGTAGGGGGAACTGCTCTCCACGACCTGGGTGCCGGTGTGAGAGATGTCTTGGTGAAAACATAAAGAGGACGTTGTGACATCCCTCTGTCTTTGATAGACAGAGAAGTCATTTTGCAGCCCTAAGATCAGCTCGCAGGCTTTCAAAATGCTGCTGACGCTGTGGAAAAAGCTTTTGCTGTTGTACAGTGGAGCCCAGGGGGGTTTTTCACAGTTCCAAGTACTGACCAAAAACCCTGGAAATGTTTTGAGGAAGGAATGAAAAAGAAAATTTCTTTCAATTAGTTCAGCATTTTTCAACCGGTTCTGGTTGCAATAAAGAACATTGTACTGAGCTCAAGTATTTCTTTGAAAGGGCCTTAAAAAAAAAAAATCAGCTGGGGAAATGAATAGAGGAAGTGACCCAAGTCTAATCTAGACTGATAGACTGTGGAAGACGTATCTTCACCAACTAACAAGGTCCCTTCACTCTTCCTATGTAACGCTAGTCTTAGCCAAAACTCCTGCAATGTGGCAATTCAGGAATAAATGTCAGCAGCTCCTTCATGCCGAGAATATTTGGATGTCAGCAGAAAGAAGAAACGTTTCTGATAAACTGATGCAAACGGGATGCTGGGATCAGGGGTGAGATCAGCGCTGGGGAGTTCTGATCTCATGCAATTTCCGTGCTCTGAGGGTACCAAACCACCGCAGAGCAAAGGGGCTCGGGCAGGTAACGGACAACCTACCCCCTCCTCCTTGAGAAACCTTTACTGTAATAGCTTCTTGTGCTGCACGAAAATACCAGCAAAGGGGCATGAAGAGCATGGCATGCGGGGTTTTTTAATTAGAGGGGACGTGAAAATCCATACCCTGATGAAGCAGGCTTTGCACTGTGTGCAATTTGAGCACAAGAAAAGAGAGCAGGAGCCCTTCTGGGCATGTGGCAGGGTAGCAGGCAGGCAGGGGGGGTGAAAAACGTGTGTTAAGGGTGACATATCTCACCCCAGATTCAGCAGGGGATGAAGAAATAGTGACCGTGGTTGGCCAGGAATAGAAAAAAACCCATGATACTTGTTGGAGGATGATCGAGTCTATTATAGCTGGAAACCGTGAGTCCACTGCAGTTCATTTCTAGGTCCTTTGGCTCAGAGGCAGGTGTACAACTAGAGGAGGGGGGGCCTGTAGAAAGGCTGATCTTTGCCCGGGGTTGTGCAATGCAGCTGCTACCACCCCTGGCCGTGCACGGACAGGGGGGGATGGAGAGTGTTATCTGCAGTGGCTTGGGTTTGCGGTTGAACAGGCTTGGTTGGCGACGCTTTGTTGGGTGTGTTGAGATGGACTCTTGGTTGGCGACGCTCTGTTGGGTGTGTTGAGATGGACTCTTGGTTGGCGACGCTCTGTTGGGTGTGTTGAGATGGACTCTTGGTTGGCGGTGCTCTGTTGGGTGTGTTGAGATGGACTCTTGGTTGGCGACACTCTGTTGGGTGCGTTGAGATGGACTCTGGGCCGCCTCCCCGGTCCCAGTGGTGTCCCATTGCACATCCAGCAGCCCCGTGGATGCCTTTGCAAGGGGGAGAGCCCACCTCCAACCCTCACCTCCCTTGGTCAGAGCCAGTTCACCCTGCCCTCTTCCCAGCGCGGCTTTTCAGAGGGAATATCATGAAATGTGTCCTTTGGAGGCTGCCCTGCCGTACAGGATATTGTAAGAGCTGCCGAGTGAAGTATCCGGCCCTGCTCCCTCCTGGCTGGCCCCACCAGCGGGATTGTTTCCACAGCAAGAGAACAATACCTCTCCTTCCATCCAAGAAACATTTATTACATGATACGTTTCAGATGTCTCTTCGGGGAGAAGGGGAAAAGCGAAGGAGAAATAGATCTCTCTTTTTTACGGCGGCGCGGCATGTTCCATCCCGTAATGGATTAATTATCCCTGCGCACAGGTGGGGCCGGGGGGGACACAGATTCGGAGCAAGCACCAGGGTTGCCTTCCAAGCGGAGCAGACGTGGGTATTTCTAGCCTCCTTTTCACAAAATAAAAGGGGCAATTAATTAATCAGGAAGCTTTTATGTTCATTATAATTCCCTCCCTCTCCTGCTTTTCCTTTTCCCCTCTGATTGCATGAAACACAGAGAAAGGCAAGGAGTTTAGGAGCCTATTGTGCTGCTCTTTCCCCAGCCCGTGTCAATCTCCCTGCTTGCTTTCATACCTCTGCCTCCTTTTCTCTCCCGTTAAAGCCCTCAGAGGTCAGAAGCATTTCCTGGTTTTCTTTTGCGTGCCCTGAAGGAAATGGTCTGGGCCAGATTATCTGCCGGTATAAATCGGCACTGATGTACAGACTTCGCCAGCTGAATATTTCACCGCGCTTCTGGAAACTCCCTTCCATCCATCAGATGGTCTAGAGAGGAGAACCGTCCCTCTGGGCCTCCTCCTCTTCAGCTGGGGAGGAAGGCATGGCATTAATACTGACAACTGCAAACACTACCCAGGTAGAATATAGAGGCTCCAAAGCCCATGAGGTAAATGCCGTTACGATGCCATTTCCTCATTCTTTCTCATTTTTTATTTCCACCTAGCCAAGCTGCAACTCAAGCAAGAGATATAAATCCTGCTGTCCCTCGACTCCATCTGCTCATGGAGCTAAAGAGATATAAAGCATGTAACTGGAGTGAGCCAGTCCATTAAGGAGTATTCTGTACAGCGGGCTGAGTCGGAGATGGAGCCAGGGATTAGAGGACATCCAGGAGCAATTGCAGCTCCTTTGGACAAAGTATGGTTTCTCGGAGGCACCTAACAGAAACTACCTTTCCCAGGGACAGAGAATTGGAAAAATCTCTTCTCAGAGCTGTATGTCCCATTTCTTTTGATTCGGTGAGACCCAGAGATGGGCTGGTGGGGAGGTGTTTTCAAATGAGCATCTCTCTGGAGGTGAGGAGCCCTCAGCTGAAGGTCTGGGTGCTCCCTGGAGGCATGGCGCTGGTCCATGCCTGGCTGAGAGCTCAACTTTCAGTAGGAGAGCTGCCGGACAGCCCAGCCCAGAAAAACTCGGTGGTTCTTGAGGCACGGTTTGGTGGTGCTTTACCTCCTCTTGAGGCAAGGAAGGGATTTGGACCCGCATCCAAAAGCGAGCCCTGACTGTGGAGCTGTGCTTTAAAACCCCAGCCATCATCTCTTTCCTTACCCAGTCCTGTGAACGTCTGACACAGTTGGGCTGAAGGTTAAGAAAACCAAAAAAGAATCCCCTGCCAGAGCCACCACCTGGTGCTTTTTTTTTTCCTCCTCTTTTTTGGGATGAAAAAAGTGTTCTGGTGATCAGGGGGGGAATTCACCGTGTCTCAGACAGCCTGTTTTATTCTTTTTGTCTGCCTGCCTGCCTGCCTGGTGCGCTCGTGTGTCGTTTGCTGATCTTGGCAGCGGGTGGGAGTTTGTGGAGTGAAAAATGCGAAATCTCGCCCTCTCTCCCACGTCGGCAGGGCAGCTGAGAAGGATGGGTTGTCCTGGCCGTGTCCCTCTGAGTCGCAAAATAAATAATGGGGATATGAAGAGCTGCTGGCCAACTCAATGTTGCGTTCAAAGGCTCTTGGTTGACTAAAGAGCGGGAAAGGCTGTTCCCAGTAATAGGTTGCCTGTTGTTCTTCTGCCCGAAAACAGGTTTAATGAAGCATTTGTTCTTTTACTGCCCTCTTCCTAACTGCTCAGCTTTTCTCCAGCGCTGGGTGACAAAAGCAAAATTGTGTCCTGATGTGTTTGTTTGAATTCTTAAGTGAATTTGCTTGGGCGATATTCCCAACCTTTCCCTGGTACCTTTCCAAGAACATTTAAGCAATGAGATTTTTACTGGCAGAAAAAAAAAAATAAAAAAAAAAAAATCATGAGAAGCAAATTTCAAAGTCACATTTGCAGGTTTTTTTTTACCACTATTGATACCTGCAGCGCTAAAATATCCTGACATGGTCTTAAAACAGATTGGAGAAGATTTTGATGAATAATGAATTGTGATTTCTTTTTATTTGCCTTCTGGTTCTGGTTGAACTCTTAAGGCTCTTGATTTTTTTCTTTGTAATCATGGGGCCTAGAAACTGATTATTTTCTAGGTCTGAAACGATTCGTCTTTGTAGCTGAGTTTGCTGAAATGCAGATGTTGGTCCCTCAGCATTTCTTCAAATGTTGGTTTTCGTCCAGTTTGGACCAAAAATGGATTTTTATTTTTTATTTTTTCCCAACTTTGCTATGAACAGGCAATTCTAGAACCAAACTTTAGCCAAGGTGTGATGTTATGTTCCTCAAACTCCGTGTAACCATCATTTTTGTCAGCTTCATCTGCACTGGTAAAGGGTTTCTTGAGGTCATAGACTGGAACAATTCGGGTAGGAAGGGAATCAGGAAGGCTTTAGTCCAACACCTTGCTCAAAGCAGGGTTCGTTTTGAGATCAGACCAGGGTTTGAAATCCGCCAAGGATGGAGACTTGCACCGCCCCTCCGGGCAGCCCGTACCTCTGTTTGACCGCCCTCGTGGGGACTGTCGCTATATCCAGTTGTTTACATCTGGTTGTTTCACTTGATGCCTGTTGTCTCCCATCTCCATCTTCCTGCTATAATCCTGGCTCCATCTTCTTGGTAACCCTCAGGTAGACACTGGAAAGCTGCTGTTAGGACCCCTAAGTCCAGCTCCCTTGGCCTCCTTAAGGGGCAAAAATCCATTATTCTGGACCCCTGACCCATGCCTTGTCATAGGACTTCCCCAGCTCAAAGAAGCTCAACCAGGTCAAAATTTCCCAGCTTTTGGCTGGAGATGTGGAGCTGGCAAGTGACTGACACAAACGCGCGTCCGCAGCCTGGGAAAACAACCAGCGGGGATTTCTGGGGAGCTGAATTTGCACAGGCAGCCTTGCTTCAGCTGCTGCAAGTCATTTGGCTGTGGGGTGTTTCTGATGAAATGTGTCCGCTTCAATGGGTTATTGCTTTCCAGCAAAATTCGATTTCATCGGAAGACAACTGACCAGATCCTTTCCTAATAAGCACCACCAAATCATCTGGCGTTATCAGCAAAAGAATGAGAACCGGCAAAGATTTAATTTGAAATGCAGAAATAACTAATATTGGGTGGAAAAACGAACTTTTCCACTCCACTAGGGACTAGCGCCATGCCAGGGGATTCACTAAACAGCCCAGTTCATATTTTAAATATTTGCTAAGTGAATGTAGAGGCAATTGTTTGGGGAAGTATTTGTCAAATAAACTCAAACAACAAATGCATTTGAGGAAATTGGATTTGTCCACCTGATATTGCAGGAACGGGAGAAGAGGCTAAATTCATCAGATAAACTGTTCATCTGAACTGTTTGTTCTCCTCTATCCACCCTCCAATCATTATTTTAGAGAGACTACAAGTGTTGTAGGCACTGTGCAGAAAATTTATAGGAAACAGATCTCTCTAGCTGCTGAAGCCCACAGTCTGCGTGATGGACGTGGCAGATAGGGGAAGATTTACCACTTGGCAGTTTGGGGAAGGAGAGGAGCCTGTCTCGGTCTGGAGTTATGAATTTTACCCCTGCCTCCGTATTAGCCGTTTGCCAGGTTCATTTAATTTTAGCTGGCTGTAACATGGTGGTGGCAGCCGCCACCTTGGTCACCCTGGTGTGGATTGAACCCTGAGCTCAAAGGAGAAACCACTACAGCCAGGAAGGAAGCGTTGGCTTTATGGAAAAATGGCAGGGCAAGTCCTTTGGGATGCGCAGGGCACTGCTTCCCAGTGGTTTATACAAACTCAATCTCCTGGCTTCCTCACAGCACCTGAAACGAGGAGGCAATTGCTCCAGGGTCTCCCAGCTGTGGGGATTTAAGCCTGAGGGGCTGGGTCATGGGCAGGTGCTGCCCATCTCCGTCGGTTATATCTAGCAGGCCTTTGGCCAGGTGCTTGAAGCAAGGTGGGTAAATGTGGCTCACTTTATTGTGTAGGTGGGCACTGCAGAAATCAATTTTACAGCTGACCTGGCTCCCCAGGGTGCCAGACTCCGATAGCAGAGAGGAGCTCCACAGGGTTAACTGCTGGGATTTGAGGATGTTGTGACTGGAGGAGAATGGGCGCAGCCTCTAAAGCAGCCTGGAATAGTTTTTGAGAGAAAGAAGAGAAGAAGGAATCTGATTCCCAGAAGAGCAAAGCCAGGGAAATAGCTCAAAGATAAATTCAGGAAAGCAAATGATGCAAGATTGCTCTTGTCAGAGCACAGACTAGTTCCCAAATGGCTTGGGAAGCTGAGATGGAGCCAGGAGGTGACTGTAGTTTGGAGATGTAAGATGTAGGGTCAGGAGCCAAGTCTTAGAGCTGCAGAAGGCAGAAAACTGAATCTGTAGCTTAGGCTTGGAAAAAGGAGATGGAGACGTGATGGAAGAGCACGTGACGGCAAGACAGGACAGACCTCAGCTGCGGTGGATGCAGCAGAGCAGGTAGGGTAAGAGATTTGGTGCGCAGCATTTGTCCTGTTTACCCTGTAGGGGTCTCAGCTGAGATCCTGGGGCCTGTCTGGGTACCAATGTTTTTTCTCTGAGGCCTGAATCTCTACAGTGGGGCTAAAATAATGTGTGTTAGGCTGACAGTGGGCTTCTTTTGCTCTTCCTGCGTGCAGAGACTTTCTCTCTAGGGCCATCAAATTAGTGTCTTCCAGTGCAAGAAAAACTCCTGCCTAGAGCCTCTCAGTTAGAAGCCTTTCACAGTAGAAATGAGCGAGGTATAGAAATTCCTAATGCAGTTAGATAAAATCCAAAGTGAAAACCTGTGGGTTAGAAAATGCAGGTCTTCCCGCTGTGTTTATTCCTTCGGTCTTTTGGTAGTTGGCTTTCACCTGGTTGCACCTTGAGGAATTGGGGCACATTTGTCTTACGTGGTAGTGAGCACCGTGGGATGGGCTCCCACAGGAGTCCATGGGATAACATGGGATGGCGTCTCCATGACCTACCTGATAGGCTTGATCTGTGGCCCGTGCTTTCAGCTTGGTTTTCAAACTTGTTGCAGCTTTGCCAAGCTAAACCTGGGTACCATTCAAAACCCTGAGCTCCTGGTGTACGTGGAGTGCTAAGGACCATCTCTTCTGTCTGCAGGCTCTCCTGCAAGGTCCAGGTGGGTACTAAGACCTCAGGTACTTACTCAGGTTAAACCAGGCCTGAAACGTCTTGGTTTTGCTTGGCTGACATTACTGGGTGTCCCCTTCTGGGTTCATACGAAGCTCCCTGGCAGTCCTCTACCCCAGAGTGATGGTGGCTGCATGGCCTGAGGAAACGATAGCTTCACTGATTGTGGGTGATGTCTACACTCTAGTTTCAACCCCTCAGCTTCCCTGAGCTCTCTGACCTGCCATCCTGAGTGGCAGAGCAATTCAGCTGGACCCATAATAGAGCTTTCATTGGCATCTCCAAAAAATAACGGCTTCATGCAATCATGGGCTGGGCATTTGTGCTAGAGAGCGGCTTGCATCAGCTTTGTCAGCTAATGAAGAGTTGCACAGAAGGATCCCATCAGAGCGGGAAGTGCTTGAATGCAGCAGGGTGCCTACATGACTCTACCTCCTGGTTGCTTGAGGCTTGGCCATGGCAGAGGATGGGGACGGTGGGGGATGACTTTCCTCTGTATAGGTAGGCAGACCGGCTCCTTGGTGGTGGTGGCCAAAGCAGGGCAGGCTGTGCTGACCGATTCTGCGGGATCAGGGTATGGCCCAATTAGGGGTGTGGGAAGGATTTGCTTCCCCTACTCTGAAAATTCAGGTGAGTGGGTTTGGATGCTTTTCCTCTGTTTCAACAGAGGGATTAAATTTCCAAGAACCTGAACTCCTAGCATTAGCAGCTGAACTTTGAATTTGGTTAAAAAAAAACCCAAACCCAAAACTAAACAAAAAAAAAGAAAACCTCAAAAAAATCTTGACTAAAAACCTTGAGCATGGGCTTCTTGTCCTCCATGCTCATGTTCTGTTGTTCCGTGAGCGGTACCCCAAGGGGTGCACCCCCCCCAGCTCCATCAGCTCTGTGGCCTTGGCTTTCCATGGGAGGGAGGAGGGGGCTCCTTAAGGGGAAATCCTCCCCAGGCAATCACTGAGACCCAAACCAAACCCACCTGTAGGGGCTCTGTGCTGCTCTGATGCAGAGCAGATGTGTGTTTGGGCAGGTGTGGTGTGGGACGGCTGCCAGCCTCAGCCGCACGCGTTTCCAGGACAGACAGACCCTCCAAAGATAAGTCTGCAGTTCCGATGAGGGGGTATTAAGTTTTTTTGCTGCAGGGCAAATGCCGTCCGCTTTGTAATGCAGCTGCTGATGAAGTCGTGTCCTTATTCCAGGGAACTCTGGAAAGAGGCCGATCTGGCCTTATTTTGTCCAGTTATGTACTGGCTTACCTGTTTTCATTCTGGGGCTTGCAGCCGGGATAAGAAACTTGTCTGGGCAATACGTCAGCTGATGGCAAGTATCATCTGTGCTGTGCTGGGAAATTTTGTTATTTCTCTGTGTTGCAGTCAGTGGAGGTGTGCTCTGTGGCTCTGCAGCAGTTCCCATGAATGGGCTCGGTTGTGTTTCTTGCCTTGTGCATTTTGCTGTCTTCCCAGCTTTCTAGGCTTATCTGAAGGTGGTGGTGGTGGGGACAACCCCAAACCACTCTAACTAGGGTCGTTCTGTGCAAGTTTGCTGAAGACACCAAACTGTGTGGGGCAGCTGACACACTGGAGGGAAGGGATGCCATCCAGAGAGACCTAGACAGGCTGGAGAGACGGGCCCATGCCAACCTTATGAAGTTCAACAAGAACAAGTGCAAGGTCCTCCATCTGGGTTGGGGCAATCCCAAGCACCGATATAGGCTGGGCAGTGACTGGCTTGAGAGCAGCCCTGAAGAAAAGGACTTGGGAGTACTGGTGGACGAGAGGCTCAACATGAGCCGTCAGTGTGCACTTGCAGCCCAGAAAGCCAATCGTATCTTGGGCTGCACCAAGAGAATTGTGGCCAACAGGGCGAGGGAGGGGATTCTCCCCCTCTGCTCCACTCTCGTGAGACCCCACCTGGAGTACTATGTCCAGTTCTGGAGCCCCTACGACAAGAAAGATATGGACGTGCTGGAACGTGTCCAGAGGAGGGCCACGAGGATGCTCAGGGGGCTGGAGCACCTCTCCTACGAAGACAGACTGGGAGAGTTGGGGTTGTTCAGTCTGGAGAA
>VYZM01019549.1:734742-745266 GCA_013398915.1 Dromas ardeola | reverse complement strand
GGCAGGGGGGTTGGAACTAGATGATCTTTGAGGTCCCTTCCAACCCTGACAATTCTATGATCTAGAGGAATAGATCTGGTGCTTGGAAAGACTCCCAGGGAGGCACATGCAAGGTGTGACTTACCCGAACAGATGCCACACGGTCAGGTTGGCAGTGCTGCACCTTCCGTTGTGTGGCTGCCCTCCACGTACAAGGGTGACAGGGTCTCACCTGCTTTGTAGGGGCTGTTCAAATTTCTGGCTGTATAATTGCCCTCGTGAAAAAAAGTCTCAGCAGGACTCTGTGTCGAGCATGGGAGGAGGCCAGGAGCTCATCTGCAGGGGCAGGATTCATGTCTCTGGTCTACATACTGCCCCTGGGTCTGCTGATGGCTTGGGGTCACATCCAAGAGCAGAGGGAGGAGGATGGAGCCTTGCCTCTGTGTTAGAAGCATCTCCTTTGACGCCTGCACTTAAATTCTGGGCCAGCTGTCTTGTGCCACTTCAGTCCCTGGCCCAGCTATATTAGAAGCAACACTAATCAGCCTTTAAATGCTGGAGACATTAGGAGAATTATCTCCATATTTTATGTCTCTCTCACGAATATTTTGCTGCGCCGCAGATGCTGGGCTGTGGGTATGACTCATGGAGTGGGGACTCCGCTTTACTGCGGGTCGTATCCCGAGGTTTTCCCCGTATTACTGCATAATGCTGCCCTAGTTCCAGGGTAGGGATGTTGAGTGTTCTCCAAGCCCAGATTATTGTGTATAGCCCTTGTTGTATGATACCACAAACGAGCGTCGGGGCTGCCTGTTGTAATAAAAGGGCAGAGAAATTCACTTGATGGAGCAGGCTGGCGGAGCAGCTTGTTTGCCATCTCCCCGAGGAGACGCAGCCATTCAGCGCCTTTGTGGAACAGGGTCTGTTGCTCGATTCATACGCATCCTGTACATCGCTGATTTATTTAGAACTCATTTTACGCTAAACAAAGCCAGAACAAAAAAAAAAAAAAAGGCTTCTCTGACACACCAAAGCCAACCCTCTCTGGACTTAACGGTGATACATCAAAGCTTCTGGAAACATGTGCTTGGTGATAATCCTTCCACTTGCGCTGTCAGGTTCTTCCCGTGTGTGTTTCCCCCCCATTTCACTGTGTGAATGAAGTCAGGATTTGCTTTCTTGGATCAGCCCCCTTGCAGCAGTGTCTGTGACCTGATCAACAGCCCCCACCGCACCGAGGAGTCTCTACCAGAGCAGGCAACAACCTGGGGGTTGTGACTTCCTCCCAGCTTGCCCCTGGGGACAGCACATTTGTTGAGGAAAATGGTATCGCCCCCCCAATTGACTCTGTTTTGGTTGACGCGTTGAGGATGGAAGCCAAACCAAGGTGTTGCCTAACTCTGTCCCTCAGCCCTGGGAAGAACACGGGGAGCTCTGACCTCCCCGTCTTGTCTCTTCCCAAAATGCCACGAGCCTGTTCAGACCGAGCGTGTCTCCTCCTTGCTCCCATCTGAAGGGCGAGCGCTCAGCGGGATGCTTAGGCACAGGAGAGGTTTCCATAAGTTGCTTGTCTCATTGACCGCGGTGGGGTCTGGGGCGCGCTCACAGCTTGGAGAGTGTTTCAACAACGTCTCCCCCTGCCCCAGCTTCCCTGCCTGCAGGATTAAGTAGATTTACCCTTAATGACCTCAGCTGTGGAGGTCGATGAAAAGAAATTGCTCAGGGTTGTCTTTGTGCTTTCTGCTGGACGCGCCGAGCAGTCAGACTGAGAGATTCGGGACGTGGGGAAGATGGTGCTGGGCAGAAACCTGCCACCCACCTCTCTCCAGCAGCTTCAGCTTTCTCTGTTTTCCATCACATCCTTCTGAAAAATGTTTTACTTGGGAAGAAAGAGGTTAGCCTTTTTCTCATAGCTGAAAAGGAAAACATTTAGGTTTTGTCAAGACCCCATTTTCCTTTGAGAGGGGAGAGAGAGGAAACAAGGCAACACAGAGACAAGGGAAAACACCTAACTCATGCCAGGTGCTCACATAATTTGTGCAGTATTTCCCTTTGCTTCCTTCTCTTCTTCCTCCTGCCACGTGCCCTCTGGCAGGGCCTCCCTTCCCTTCTGCTTCTCATGTTCTTCAAATTGATTTCTCCATAGGACTGGCTGTTTGTTTGTCGTACTCCAAGCTCTGTCTCACCCAACCGTTGGCCTCTGAACTTCTAGATGGACTCTTGCCACTGTATTTTCTTTTAATACCGTTCTTACAGTAATCATTTCTGTTCCTATCTCACGTTCTCTCTAACCAAGTCAGCAGATCCATCTGCGTTGGCACCTCTTCGTCACTCACCCTGCGTTAAAGCCTCGGGAGCGGTTGCTGTGCTGGGGGTCGCTCGTACGGCCAGCGACGCAAACCGGGGTGGGCAGATGTTGCTCCCGCTCCTCCCAGCTGTGCCTCCACGGGCAGAAATCTTTGTTTGCAGGGGGATTTTCTTGGCTTCTCTCTCACGGTTCCCGGCCCCTCTGTTCAAATCTGAAGCGGTGATTTAGCAGAATTTGTTTTGACAGAAGCAAAGGCTATTCCCAGCCAATTAAAAATATGGTAATAGAAAGATGGGAAAGAAATGCGGCGCTTCCTCTGCTTGAGGGGTTTGTTGTTAGCTGTCACTGTGCTTAGAGGGATTAAAAGTGTGTGCTGGAGGTCCGTGTCAGCTTGAATGTTAAGCTCCCAAGCTACAACCGTGCTCTTGGGAGCAGGGAAACAATAATTCATTACTGATGGGGATGGAAGGATTACTCCAGTAATTTGCTTATTGACTTGTATTCTTTCTCATGCAGGCACACACACGCGTAAACGCAAGCACACGCGGTTGCAAAGCTCATTTAGCATCTCATGCTGCAAATTATTGAAACCTAGCATCGTTTAGATATTTTGCCCTTGGGTATGGTGTCCAAGATGCTTTGCAGTGACAAGGACAGGCCAAGTAAGGAAGGCTAGAGGTCTTGGAAGACCTGGACTCCCATCCCTCCTCCCACCTGAGGTTTTGTGCATGTTCCTCTCCAGAGTATGCCTGGCAGCCATGGGTACTCAATGTTGTGTGAGGATCCCAAGCAGGCAGTCGGAGTTTCTGTGCCTCCGTTTGCTGCCTGTGGAAGAGCTCTACATGCAAATCCTCCCAGGATCTTGGGTCAGTTTGTGACTGTGGTGGCTGAAGCCATGTGAATACATGAGAAAGGTAAAATAGGTTTGTTAGAAGTACCTTGTGAAGGTTACTTTCAGCTGTGTACACGGCATCTGTGTCCTGCTTTTCTTGAGTGGGTCAGTAGGCCCACAGATGACAAGCCATGGACAGTCTTGAGATGGCACCTCAGGCTGTTTTCAGAGATGTCACTCTTGGCAGAAATCAAGAATATGGAATAGAAGAGGTGGCAAGAAAGTGGAGAATCATCCTTCCTCTTACTCCAGGAGAGTGCTGTGCTGGAGAGACGGAGGTCCTTGCCTTCAGAGAAAGGATCTTTGATCTCTTCCTTTCTTTCTT
Organism: Dromas ardeola; assembly: GCA_013398915.1. Lineage (NCBI taxonomy): Eukaryota > Metazoa > Chordata > Aves > Charadriiformes > Dromadidae > Dromas > Dromas ardeola. The sequence goes on along the minus strand of VYZM01019549.1, from coordinate 741,762 downwards.
TGCCTCCCTTGTGCTCCTCATCCACTGCTATTTGGTCATCCTCTGGTTTCTCTCTCAGGGGTTATAAGTCCCCGGGTTGGGCTGGAGTTCCCAGTTGCATGGGAAGTGTCCTGCCCCGCTCACTGGAAATGAGCGCGGTGAAAGGAGTTTGAAGGTGTCGAGCAGTCTTTGTGGTCCCACTCTCAGCTTTTTTGCAGCTTCAGAGAAGCCCCCAGGCTCCTGTTCCACTCCTACTTGTTCATTGCGATGGTAAAGGCGTAAGGTGGGGATTTGCCTTAATCCCCGTTTGCGAGCTGAGGTCCTGGCACCTCCTCTAGGACAACCTACCTCCCTACCACCTGGCCCCAGGGCACCCTAGCAAAATCTGTGAAGGCTGATGTGCAGAGCGATAGAGGGTTGAGCTGCTTTCTCGCAGGCAGCTGGAGAAACGTGTAAAGGGTTACATCAGACAGCAAGAAAAGACAGACTCTACAGCACTGCTGGTTTTTAACAGGCAGTCCAGACTTGTAATATCAGCACTTACTGAATTAATTTGCTATGTAGCACCAGTAAAGCTCAAAGATCTTTTGGTGAATTCTAGTTTTGAGAAAAATCAAGAAAGTAATTACTTGGTTTGGTCATTAATTACTGACTACTGGACATTTCCAAAGGTGTAGTATGAAAAGCCTGAGGCAGCTATTAAGAGTAGCTCTAATGCTATTGATCTATTTGTGTTTATTGTGAAATTTCTCTGCTTTTTATGACATTTTATTGAACTGGAGGATACAGGTGTGTGGAGCCAGGGAGCATGAGCTGCTTTCTCCCATGCTTGGTTGCTGGCGTTGCCCTCTTGTTGGGGCAGCGGTGACTTCTCGGTGCCTTCCTTGGAGGAAAGCCTGGCGGGATGGTGGGCACTGGGGACTCTGACCATTGCCCATCTGCATAACCCGGGCTGTGCTTGGGCATGATGAGAGATCCCCCGTGTTGGACCATGCCGCTAATAAGACAAACCCACCACAGGAGGGGAGGGAGAAGTGGAGCCAAGCGAAGTGACTTGCCCATGGACTTGCAGAAGGTCAGTGGCGAAAGAGGGAGCAGCATCCGGATCTCCTGGCATCTGGATCTGCACCATTCTTACGTGGGGCAACTGTCTCTTGAATCCATTTCACTGGCACTTTTGTTACTCTGGCTGGCTGGTGACAGCTCTCCAAGCCTTCCCCCTGCTGCAAACAATTCCATTCCTCCCTTTTTGTGGTTCAATCCCACTGTGGCCATTCACTGACGTGAAGCTTTCTTTGGAGCTGGACATTATCTGGAAAAAGGTTATCTACCAAGGAACTGGGGGCCAGGAGGGGCCGGCAAAGCATGCCTAGGCAGAGGCACATGCTGCTTTTCTTCGGTTCTCTACAGCCCCTGGGATAATCCTTTCCTATTCCCTCATATCGGAACAGCCTAGCTGCCATCCCTGAATGCTGTGACACGGAGATGAGGTTAATCGTGACGGCCAGCAAGAACGGTGTAAGGCAACAGCAGCAGGACCGTTTTCTGGTGAGCTGGAACTGCATCAGGGAACGGCGACAGCTTCTGGAAAAGGGCAGGATTGTCATTTGATTTCCAGGGGGTTTCTCAAGGCGTACCAGGTCTCTGGAGGTTGGTGTTGGTTGAATCAGGATTTGTTCTGGCTTTGTTCCCAGAAGTGAAAGGTGAGGTCTTTCCATGTACGAACTTAGACAGAAAATGCCACCACACCATTATTATTTCCCCCCCACCCCCACCCTGTGCCTCGAAGAACTGGAAAAAGCAACACAGATTTGACAGTGCCAAAGGGATGTGGCTGTTCAGCTTGTGCCTCCTGGCCTTTCTCCTTCTCCCATCGTATTTGGTATGCAAAATTGAATCACGCCCTTCTCACCCGCTCCCCACTGGGGGAAAGGTGGCCTTTAAATCATAATATGATTGCAGATGATGTTGCAGAAGGGGAAAATGAGATGAACTTTAAACTCCCCTTTGCTTTACAAATTTGCTCATGTCTTCCCTCATAGCTGCTTAGTCATGCCTATTAGATTTACCATTTTCTGGGAAGGAAAAGTGGAAGTGAATTTTATTATCTATTCAGCATCTGACTTTGTGCCTTCCTCTCCTCCTTTGTCTGGTTTAATCAGAAGTTTGCAGAGGTTTTGACTGGACTCTTTTGATCGGAGTGCAGAATCCCCCAGGTACGGGCTCGTTAGTTCTCATTAGCAGAAGAAACATTTTTCCGTGATGGTGCACATCCTTGTACAGCTAATTGAAGAATTGTCACGGTGACTTTATTGCCTTGTTACTTCTCATGGATACCTCAGATGCCTCCAACAACTGACCAGGTTGAAAAGGAGTAGGATAGAAAACAAAGAACAGAGGGGACCGGTTTTTGAATTAATTAGCAACTGCTGAAGGAAACACTTTGCATCTTTCTGTGCAACACAGTCCTACTGGATGAAATTAAGAAAATGAAATCAAGAACTTGGCAAGTTTTATAAGGAGGCTGGGTTGGTATTTGCATATCAAAAGTAGCCAGAATTTTTGGAACAGTAGCGCACGTTTTGAAAGGGATTTTGCTCTTTGTGTTTGAAGAGTTAAATCAGTTTTGGGCTATTAAAGCACTGCAGAAGGAGACCTGATTTGCATATGTGCTGTCGGTAGGAATCTTATACTTCAGCCTGGCACGTCTCCAAATTGGACACCGGACAAGATGGCCATGGGCCTGCTCCTGCCCGTCAGTCCCCTTGGACTTGGATTTGTGGTGATGGGGTGGAGGAAATGGAAAGGAACGGGCAGGAGGGAGGATATTTAATAGCAAAGAGGAAGATCTCTGCAGCGGGCTGGGAGCCAGCAGGTCTGCATCAGCCACGCAGGAGCCTGTGCTCGGAGCAGGTCACAGAGCTGGATCTCAGCCCTGGCACTTCTGCAGCCATTTCAATTAATGTCATCGTTCAAGGCAGAGCTTGGGGATGGAAAATCTGCACTACTGTGAAATGTGATAGTGTTGTGCCCTGGGGTGGTTCTTTGGAAAGTGCTGAAATTCGCAGGGCTGTTTCCTGAAGTGCAGAAGGTGTGTGAGAAGAGCCTGATACCTGAGGGCTCCTTCCCAGGTGGTGCCGGAAGGGGACCCACCCGTTCCAGTTGAAGATAAGAGACCTGTGTGGGAGCAAGACGCGTTTTCTTCTTCTTTATGTGTTTCCTCTTTTTCTTTTCCTTTGCAGAAAAAGTATCTAGATGCTGGAACTGATAAAGAGTAGATGCAATCAGTTCTCCCTTGCTGGAAATCATTCACGCAGTGTTAGAAACCTACATAAAAGAAGTCACCGGTTTCCACAGAGGATGGGATAAATGCCGTCATTGCCAGGGATGGGTTAAATAGGCCAGACAGCAACACTAGGCCCTGCTGGCCTTAAAATCTAGAGCTGACCTCAGCAGCGTGACTTCCACCATGTATTTTGTCCCAGACCCTGTTCCAATCAACACCTGTGGCTGGATTTTCAAGTCCCCTAGGCATAGCTGTGTCAGTGGACGGGTCTTGTGGCCACGCTATGCCAAGTCCTCCTTAAAATGTCGCTTTGTCCCAACCACCTTTTCAGTCAGAGGGTTTATAACACAGGAGCTGTTCTTCTGGACTGGAGAATAAAACGCTGAAAGACAATGTTTTGTAAAGCTGTTGAATGAAGGAAGGCTTTTCTTGCAGGGTACTAACCCATCACATCTTCCTACGCCTTCCAAACAGATGCCTGAGTACTTTGCCTGATGGATGAAGCGACCAGAATGGCAATACAGCCTTGAAGGACAGAGGTCACTCCCTTCCATTTCCTCCACCCCATCACCACAAATGAGCTTTGTGGACTTCTGCAAAGACTTTGAAACAGGTCAGAATAAAGACTGTGGCACTGGTTGGCACAACCTGTGTTGGTCCTGCCAACCACAACTGGCCAAACATGAACAGCAGGGATGAGGTGTGGTTGTGGGTGAAGCTGTTGCCACTTCATGCCTTCCCAGTGGGGAAAACTTCACTATTGGGTCTGCTCCCCTGAAGCTGGTTTGAGGGCTGTGCAGAGAACTGTGGGATGCACCGTACTGCGTCAGACTGGGATCAGTCGTTACTGGTCTGAGAGTCTGCAGAGATCCTCCAAAGACCCTGCGACAGCACTGGCCGGTACTGGTGGCTGTGCCATGTTAGAAGGGGGCACTGCAGGACGCTCTCCTGGGACAAGGGTCTCAAAAATCCTCTTCCTTCCCCGTAGCCCCGAGATAGCTGTGGTGGACACTGTCTCTCCTGGGGTTCCTCACTCTCTGGTGTAGCACTGCGCTGTCACTGAAACAGAACTGGGGCCTGAATACCCCAGCATTGGCACCCCCGGCGTTGGGTTCAGAGAGGGGTTAGAGTAGCCCATGGTAGGTAGTCAATTAAACACGAGGAGGTGCCTTGTGCTCTTTCTGTCCTTGCAAATCCCTAAAACACAGCCTGATGGAGGCCATGGGTGGCACTTGCCTACTTTAGTGTGTCTTATCTCTGTTCATTTAGGAGATATACGGGGCACAGCGTAGCCCAACCCACAGCCTGGTGTGGTCTGTCCCTTCCTGTCATATTGCTCAGTCTCTGGCCTGGGGATGCGTCATCTGTCTGCAGTGTCAAACACAGGTGGCTTTTTGGAGCAGAAAGGTGCTGAGTAAGCACTCCCTCCTATTTATCATCCCATTTTCCAGGTCTGATGGGGGGGCACTGGCAGAAAAGGGTGGGAAGAAGGAGTGAAAGGCGTTTCTGAGCCGTAGCCGTTTATCACCCTTGCAGAGATACTCCAGCACGGCAGCCAGACAGACACGCACACTCCCCCAGCCTCCTGATCACGTTATTGTATTACACCTGACATTCCTTTCTTCCACTAATATGTTATTTTTGGTCTGACAGCTTTATGAAGGAGAAAAGAGAAATAGAGAGAGAGAGACACGCACCCGGACAAACACAGGCAGTATTCATTCCTTATCAGCAAGGAATGGGTCTGACTCAGACACGAGAGATCTGCTGATTGAAACATCTTGCCGTCTCCAGCAGCTCACACTGCCGTGGAAGGGAGATTCCCAGAGCCTCCAGAGAGGAGGGGAAGGGGCAGGATCAGGTCTGGAGGATCGGTCCTCCAGGGATCTCTCCTTCCCGGCCTGAGATGCTCCCTGAACTCTACTGGGATGTCTCGTTAGTGGGAGAAATCAAGCTGCGCTCTTGGGATGTTGCTGACGCGGTGGCAGGGTGTTCATCTGTTTGGCCGCATCCATCACCTTCATCGGCTGGTTCTTGTGTTGGGTAGAAAAGGCTCCACAGATGGTTATGGCTCGTGGAGAGATGTCCTGCCCAGGGTAAGGGTTGGTGGAAGAGCAATGACCCCGCTGTGTCAGGAGTCCTCCTGATGCCGGTTTTATTTTGCAGAGAGGAAGAGGGGAAATGAAAAAGCATGTGTGTGGGGAAATGCCATGTCAGACACGGCCACTGGTCATTGTGTTTCATTCAAAGGCCAGCGGGCAGAAGGAAGTGTGTGTGGGAAGTGGGAGAGGCAGGAATGAAAAAGTTAACACTGTGATTGTGAAAGTGTAAAAAGGGAGCGTGAAATGAGCAGGAGTTCATTTGAGCTGGGTGTTTGCTGGCAAAATGTAGAAAGGAAAAGCAAAAACAAAACAGAACAAAAAAAAGCCAGGAATGAAAATGAGGGTGAAAACGTTACAATATGACAAAAATGCTGACTTCTTGTCTGCTCTGCGTCCCATGATTCACCAGGTGAGCTGGAAAAAACCCAAGATGTTCGTTCTCATCGCTGGAGGAGGAGGTCACAGGCCACCCCAGGCCGCTGGTCGGAGAGGGGGTGAGCCTCGGCAGCCGGCCCTCTCTGGGGCACACCGATCCCAGGAAGGCAGGTATCAGCTGGGAAAAGAAATGAAAGACCAACCAATATCCTGTGCATCCATATGCTCCTCTGCCTTTGGCCCGTACCCTTTCCCCAGGATGCTTAGCCTCACTGAACACACGCTTCTGTGACAGTATTTGCACTGGGCAACTCACGTGCTGTCCCCAAAGCAGCCCCTCCTGCTAACTGCCTACCGGGCTGTGTTCCTCTGCCAGGGAGAAACAGCCTCAACCCTCTCCATTCCCACATTGCAGCAAAAAACGCCTCGTTCCCAAGCATTATGGGAGAAAGGCCGATCAAACAGAGCAATTAATTCAACAAACAATACAATTAAGCTGCGATCCCAGTGTAGTTTCCACCCAGAAACAGAATAAACAGCCTTCCCAGCATGGATAAATAAACTCACAGATGGAGGCTTTTGTGACTGGCGAAGTTTTCCCTCCGCAGCCTTCTTGAGAGCACATAAAAACTGCGGAGTACATAAATCTCTGGCTCTCCATCCCGGTGGCTCGGGGAGGAAGGAACGGGGCGCCTGCTGTGGGGCAGATGTGCCTTGGCTGGGGAGGGAGGGAAGGGACTCGGGGACGGCGCGGGGGCGTGCGCGGCGAGGCTGCTGGCAAACAAAAGCCACGGCAGCTGCCGCCTCCGAATGTCCCCCGAGGCCAGCTCTCGTCAGGGCCTTGACACAAAACACATGGCGCGAAAAGCTGCGAAGGAGGAGAGTGACCTGCTTCATGCTTGGCTGGACTCACTTGTTACTTCAGGAATTGATGGAAATACCCCCTATTTTTTTTTCCTTTTTTTTTTTTTTTTTGAACTGGGTTTCAAAACAGTCTGAGCTGGTGGTGGAAAAAGAGGCATCTGCAGGATCCTTGAGCAGAACTGAGTGAGTCGTTTATCCAAGGAACAGGGAGATAAATATTCCCAGGGATGATGCTGGCTGCATGGAGGTGGTGGGATGCAGGCTGGCTGCTCTCACCCTGTCTAAAATCAGCTGGAGACCGTTCTGGGAAAGGCTTTTCCATCACCAGTCAGTGCTGGCCTCCCTCCTGAGCTGTTGGAGGCAGGGAAATGACTCCAACAAATGACCTCCCTTGAGGGCTGGTTGACAGCAGGA
>VYZM01019549.1:659420-724645 GCA_013398915.1 Dromas ardeola | reverse complement strand
GGCACTGGGTGGGCTTCAAGGTCCCTTCCAACTTTCCATGATAAAAATCCCCCTGCAGAGACTCACGGGGTGGGTAAGCCTCATGCCAGGAGCTACACCAGGGTGCCGTGTGCTGTATTTGCATCTGCTCCGGTGTCGGCTGCCCTCTTCCTGCAAGCGGCGGGCTCTGGCGAACGCCAGGCTGTTCGTTACCATTGCGCTGCTCCGTATGTAAGGAGGTAAAATGGAAACAACTCCTTTCGCTGCAGCTATGCCATCGGGGAACTAGTAAAGGCTAAAGCGCTTTTAATTATGAGCTTGTTCCAATTATGCCCAGCTTTCTGTTTCCTCCTGTGGAGCGGGCCAGCCCTCCGAGGTCAAGATGAACTTCAGTTACACAACTTCTGGCACATGCACTTAGGAAAACTAGAGAGTTTTTTTCCCCCCTCCTAAAACTAGGCACCTGCAATGAGTGATCTGTTGTTCCCCAGAGGCCCGTTCTCCTGGCTGTAACGTTGCTGAAAGCAGAACAAACACATTTATTTCTGGACACGAAAGAGCCTTTCTCTTTTCCTCTGGCTCTGTAGTGCACCAGGACCCCCGTCTTCTCCCGGCTGTGGGATGGCAGGCTCTGGCGAAGCATGGGGCCTCAGCCCCTTGTTCAAACATCTCGTTCCTGAGCCTGGGGCTTTAGCTGATGTGAAAATGAACTCTCTGGAGAGGGAACGGAGGCTCTGTAAGCAGACGGCCAAGCTGCAAGACCCCTTCCTTTCCCCTCTTCTGCTGACTCTGGGTGTAAAAGGACAGGTCGGCCCTTCTACAAGGGGTCTCTACCAGCACTGCGAGGGCAAAAAGTTCATTTTGTTCTGGCTCGAAGCGGGATTACTGGGGAAACTTCCCGTGGTACTGCATCTCTGTCTAAGCACTGTTGCCCTGTGTTTTGCTGGATGCCAGTACAGCTGTAACGGTTATGGCCAATTAATTAGAACCGCTTCCCCTTGTTTTCCCCTTATAAATCACTTCCTCTTTAGTCAGCCCGCAGAGAAAACAAGGGAAGAGTGAAATAAGTCTGAAGTAAAATATGAACCTCCCTTTTATTCCATATTTCAGACAATAGCGGTCTGCAGGACACCCAGGGAATAGGCTTTCTGAGCCAATGCTCCGTGAATTCACACTCTCTTTATGAGCCTCTTCAGTGTATAAAGTGAAGTTTTTAATGGCTGTTGCTGTTCCTTTTGAATGGCTGTGAAGTCTGGGGTCATCGCAGATGAGAGTAAGTTCCCCTCCTCTTCGCCGCCATCAGAATTAGCTTTTTCTGAACTGCAGCGCCTGATGAGGGCGGGTCAGCTTGGAGCTCGTCCATGATGAGGATCTTAATCAGGGCTCCAGCCAGCGTGTTCGCCCTGATTGGGAAGGCAGAATGGGGTGCTTTTTAATCTTTTTTCGTGTGTGTTTTGCTCTGCTTGAAGACTTTCACGAAATTTGCCTTTGGCCGGCTCTACAGGTAGAATGCTCTGCCACTGCCTAGAGGTGGGTCATCTCCATTCTCCATGGAAAATGGACCAGACTCTCTGTATCTAGCTGTACTTGCGGGGGATAAGTCTGGGCCTTTGTACTTAGCTGGTTACAAGGTTTGTGTGATCTTGGTTTGGCCTCTTTGCTGTCCCAGCTGAGGACTCTCATACAGGTGGCCTGTAAAAGGCCATGGATAAGAATGTGGTTTGCCTGTAGAGCAGTCGGTGTGAGATGGGTGTTGGTGTCCCACACCATGGAGGGATGCGATGCACAGCACTCTCTGAATGACTGGGGAATGAAGGGGGAAGAAATAACTCCGCTCTGCTTTCCAAATGTTTTTGGTAAGGTCCCTCCCCTGGGGGGCACTGAAGGTGGCAAGTTGAGCATGAGCAGTAGGATATCGTTAGCTATAGCTCAAAAACTGGCTGAGATGTGCACAGAATTGCTGAAAGATTGCAAAGCTCTGGCCGCGTTGAACTCTGCCACTGTCCTTTTGTTCCCTTCGTTGTCCTCTCGTGGGTTCATCCTTTCACAGAATCACAGGGGCTGGAAGGGACCTCTGGAGATCACCCAGTCCAACCCCTGCCAGAGCAGGGTCACCCAGAGCAGGTGGCACAGGAACGCGTCCAGGCGGGTTTGGGATGTCTCCAGAGCCGGAGGAGACTCCACCACCTCTCTGGGCAGCCTGTGCCAGGGCTCTGCCACCCTCAGCGTAAAGGTGTTCCTCCTCATGTTGAGATGGAACTTCCTGTAGTCAAGTTTGTGCCCGTTGCCTCTTGTCCTGTCCCTGGGCACCACTGAAGAGAGCCTGGCCTCGTCCTCCTGATGCCCACCCTTTAAGTATTTATAAGCATTGATATAAGCTATATCTGTGTTGAGCACGGGAGCGAATGGTCCAGTGCCACGAAGCCCATTACATCTCTTGGGCCTAGAGGAAAGCTAGAAGCTGCAGAAACATGGCTAAGCCTGAAGAACGGGTGCCTCTTAGGTGCTGCCCCCAGTGACAAGTCGTGGGTCTTCCTGTATGGAGCCTCCACAGGCTTCGCAGACAGCAGGCCAGCAGAGGTTAATAAATCCCCTCTGGCAGACCTGGTCAGCTGGGCTAGCTGCAGTGCTTCCTGCCATCAGTCCCAATAGCTCTGGAGGAGGACCGGGGCAGATCTTTAAGAAGGCTATTCTAGTCTAGACTTAGTCCCCCAAGAAGTGCAAGATATATCTGTAACTCGGAGAGCATCTATCTACAAGATGGGTCAGGTCAGAGAGCCTGGCCATTGGTGTTGTGTGAAGGATGGGGAGGGACTCTTTATCAGGGAATGTAATGATAGGACATGGGGTAACGATTTCAAACTGAAGGAGGGTAGATTTAGATTGGATATCAGGAAGAAATCCTTTGCTGTGAGGGTGGTGAGCCCCTGGCCCAGGTTGCCCAGAGCAGCTGTGGCTGCCCCATCCCTGGAGGGGTTCAAGGCCAGGCTGGATGAGGCTTGGAGCAACCTGGGCTGGTGGGAGGTGTCCCTGCCCAGGGCAGGGGGGTTGGAACTAGATGATCTTTGAGGTCCCTTCCAACCCAAACCATTCTATGATTCTCTGAAATGATCGTGCAGTCTGCTGATCCCAGCCCCAGGCTATTGATGTGCCACTCTTGGTTATCGCAGGATGCTTCCATGTTTTCCAGACTTTCCAAAGACTGTTTCTAGTCTTTGTTGGCTTCCCAGAAACCTTTGCAAGCATCCTCCAGCTAATGTGTGACCATACGTACTTCCTAAGGCTTTCATGGAAGGGGAAGTCTGGGCACTACATGAACTACATTCAGTTTCTTTTTTTTTTTTATCCCAAATTCAGAAAGCTTAAACAAAATAGCCCCTTGGTGTTGTTCCTAGGAAACCACTCGCCAGGCAGTTGGAAATAATCATACAGATGATTTACTTGAACGCTGCTGATATGCACATTTTGGTCTTCTCTTTCTATTTCGAAAGAAATTGGAAAGCGGGACAGTGTTACTGTCTTTTGAGAAATAATAGAGGCAGAGGGTCACGCAGGCAGCAATTCTTAAATTTCTTTTGTGGCATTAAGGGAAAATAAAAAAACCAAACCACCAAACAACAAACCACCCAACCTACAAGTAGCATTAAGTAAGTAAATTCTATTCTGTTTTAATATAGCACAAAGTTAATTGTTATTTTTTTCTTCTGTAAAAGTACCCAAAGGCTATTTGGAGTTCTAATGAGATCTGATTAGGCTCTTGTTCTAAAGAGGGATTAACAAAGAAGTTTGGGAGGGAAGCAGATTTTGGCTGACATGGTTGTATTGTTGCAGTCTCCCCCCCCCCTTCCTAAGTTTTCATCTTCCAAAACTACAGTTTTTAATTAAAAAAATAAAGGGGGAAAAAATCTCGGCCTTTCAGCTCTGCAGCACATACAGACAAATAAATTAAAAAGTGGGAGAAGTGGAACTAACCCAATAATCCGTGAAAACCTAATTTCCCTCACAAGCGTTGCTGACGCAAGCGTCTCCCCTCTCCCTTCCCCTTCTCCAGTTCAGGGGCAGTGATTGGAGAAATTGGCTAACAAGATCAGAAAATTTAATTACTGTTCTGCCTCCCCTTCCCAAGAAATTGGATGTCACACTTCCTTGTAGCCTGTTTTTAAGATGTGCTGTAGCCAGTTTTCACATGACTTGAACCTGACTCCCTGCCCTCTCCCTCCACCTTCTTCCCCCTATTCCCCATGGAAATATCCATCTGATACAGCTAATCCTTGGACCAGGAGCTGAGATGTGAGGGAGACCATGGCCATATTGAAAGTCATGGTGAAACTCTGCCTGGCCTAAACGGAACCGCTTTTGGTTCCTGGTGTTGGAGGGAGTGTCAAAGGGGAGAGAGGTTGGGGTGCACCATGGAGCATCATCTCTGCGTGCTCCCCATCTCTCCCGTTTCATGGTGGAACAGGCAGAAGGAGAGGACAGGTTCGGAGAGGGCTTTGGATTTGCGTCACTCTTGCTCCTCTGGTTTTATGCCTGGGCCACAGACAGCGCAAATAAGAGCTTTCCTGTCTATTCAAGCTGCGGGTCGCAGACCTAAGCTCCTTCCTTTTTCCTCCTTGCTCTCAGGCTGAAGTTTTGTGGGGGCCCTGTGGGTACCCAAGAGCAGAGGCCGTTTCTGCTTGGCTGTCGCAAGGGTCCGGGCAGGGCAGAGATGAATGCAGTGCAGAAGAGAGGAAACATGGCTCGCTTTGTAATGTCACTTCTATCATCGGAAGGGATCTCAGACGTGTAATTAACTAAAAAGGAGGCTGTTCTGCATAACACAAGCCTGTTGTATCCAGCTCAGCAGGCCGGGTGACCCAGGCTTTGGTCTCCTGGCTGGCGATGTCACCAGCGTCCCCTGGTAGCGGCGCAGCCTCACTGGAGACAGCTGCTCTATTTATTTTTCGATTTGTATTCCCAGCATGTCCTCTTCTGTGCTAACTGTAAGCCAGGCTTAGAAATTCAGTGCAAGCACCTTATCAGATAATGAATAATGATTTATTGAACATACGGGTAAACAGCATAGATAAGATATAAATACACTTCGGAAATGCAGTTGCGTTTGTAAGAATGTATACCAAAGCGGCTCCGTGGCTTTCGGCTCTGTTCGCGGCTGCCACAAAGGCATCTTCTGCATGGGCTGCCGCGCGTCCCTGCCGGTCCCTGCCTATGTGCACATGCCCGGAGGAGAAAATTAAGGACAAGATGTGAGCGGCAAAGTCATCTGCCAAGAGAAACTCCCAGGGACATGGGGCATTTATTTGCTCAGTGGGGCTGGTGCTGCCTTACGGAGAACGGGTTCATGTCGTTGAACCCTTTCACGTGTGTAAACCAGCTTGCTGGGGTTCTTTGCCACGTGCCGTCGCGTGGTGCGCAGCTCACAAAGAGCGAGGTTCGCGCTGGGAGCCTGGCACGTGGGTACCCAGTTTTTGCAGGCAGCACTGTGTGGCTGCCCACGGAGGAAGATGGAAGGCAGGATTCAGTTGTTAAACACAGAGTTATGAATACAAACATGGGGACTCGTGCCATTGGCAATGCCCTGAGCGTGGAAAGGCTTTTATCTTGCTTTTCCTTTTGAAGTAGCTCATCCTTGGCAAATACCAGCTCGCTTGGCCTTGCGCGACTGTCCGTGTGCCGCCTGTTGAGCCCGCCACATCTTCGCTGCTGAGTTTGCAGCAACTGTTGGTGGAAAACCCACTGGGGATCCAGCATGCCCTTGCTATTTTAAGAGTTGTCCAAGAGTTGTGGCAGTGCTCCACCCCTGCCACCCTCAGGTGTCCGCTCGTCCTCCTCTGTGCATCGTCTCCTACCTGGTACCAGCTGCCTAACGCGATCTCTCCCTCTGCACTCATACCTGCCGAGATGCCTACGGTCAGCCTGGACTCCTTATTTATCCTCCCTGCTGCCCTTGATATCTGCTCCGTCGCTTTTTGGCCAGGGGCCCTGCCATCAATGAGCCGCTATTATTTGCAGGCCCCCCCCAAGGTCACGGATAAATGATAGCCGCTCTTTTCCCCCTCTGCTTTAATCATCAGTCACCGAAGGCGGTGACGTTCGAATCCTTTAAACGAGAGGGAAGTCAAACCTCGCCGGATGGGTTGTTAGGCGTCTGAGCCACAGACGTGGCAGGGTTGTAAAAGACCTGGCTAACGGGGAGATATTTTAGTTCGGAGCCTGGCATTTTGATTGCTGTGATACCAGCTTTCAGGGTTGGAGGAAGCCGACCAAGGTGACGCTGGCTTTTTTTTCAAGCTAACGTGTGATAATCCTTTAAGACGTGGAGGGGACATGGTTCAAGAGTGCTCCGGGATCATCCTTTGCGTAGGGGGGGTGGTGCAGTGGATTAGTGTGGGAATACAGCTAGTTTGGGTTTTCCAGATTTGGCCCCACCACCTGCGAGTGGAAAAATGGTTTGGTTTGGGGTTTTTGTTTGTTTGTTTGGGTTTTTTTTTTTTTGTTGTTTTTTTTTGTTGTTTTTACGTGCTTTACAATAGTGACTGTGGCATTGCTTTCCCTGAGGCTCTGGTGGACACTTGGGGTATCACTTTTTTTTTTTTTTTTAACCTTAAGATTTTTCAGTGTCTCACTGTGTGAATGCCTTCCTCTCGCTCCCCCTCCGCTTGTGCTCATCATCCCCTTGTTTTTCCCCAGCAGGCCCTGCTTCACCATCGTGTGACTTCTGGGCTAAAAGGTAAATTACAAAAGCCCGGAGTCCGAGAGCTTGATAAAGCTTTGCGATCCGATCTCTCGGTGAATAGAGCCGCAGAGAGAATTCGATTTGCATACATTTCCTACCCGGAATTCCTCCGGTGCTATTAGGAGTCACCATAGCTAACACAATCTCTGAACTGTGGGGCTTACATGCAGGCAGAAATACACCTATTTGCTTTCTTGGAAAGAGATTTACTGAAGCGTTTTTCATGTTATTGTCCACCCACCCCCTTTCCCTTTTCTTCCCCGTCAGAGGATTTTGTGCTGCTGTAGAGACTCTTTGATCTGAGTTAATTCTTTGATGAAGCTTCGCGAGACAATAGAGATACCGAGCGCTGCTCTGGGGAGAATCTTGCTCAAAAAAAAAACCCCAAAAAAAGGTGGGAATCATGCTCTCTTGGCGAGGTGGTGCAGCCCGAAGGCAAGGAGCCTCGCTTGCTGCTCTCAGGGTGTTGTTTCACTGGCGGACACCAAGCTGGGAGTACCGCTCCGGGCAGGGGCAAGATGTGGGAAAGACTGGTTGGTTGCCTGAGGGTTGTTTGTGTCAGCGGGGGGGAAATGAGGGCGAGTGATGATCAAATCCGCCGCGGGGAGCCGCCTGGGTGGAGGGATGCGGGCCACGTGCGCTTTCCTTGCAGAGATGCTCGAGGAAGGGGTTTAGAGATCACAGCGGTCTGAGTGGTGGGAGGACGACCTTGTGGCCTCCGCTGGTGTTGAGTGAGACCCCTTCCATTTCAGCCCGACCCAGGGGCTGCTGTTAAGAGAATCATAGAATCATAGGGTTGGAAGGGACCTCTGGAGATCATCTAGTCCAACCCCCCTGCCAGAGCAGGGTCACCTTAGAGCGGGTAAAGAGACACGTCTGGAAGTTTTAAACCCGAGCTCTTCTTTTCTGAAGTCTCTTGCCTTTCACATACAAATGGGAGTGGATGTAGCCATGGATTCGGGTCCTGCCACGTCAGCCTCCCCTCGCCGATCTTCACCTTGGTGAAGCATCCGCCAAACGCAGCTATGTGGCGGGGGCTCCGCGGGACCAGCTCCCGTGGGAAAGTTAGCGAGCTGCGTCGCCTTGGCCTTGGTCTTTCCTCCTTCCCCTTCCTCCCGCCCCGTTAATTGATTACTCCACTGTTCAGCTGTTGCTTCTGGAGCTGAATGCCTTGAGTTAAACCGCGAGAGCAGAGAAAGGGAACAGCGATTCCGAGTGCCAGGCTCGCATCTGAAAGATTACGGCACAATCTAATGAGCTCATTAATTTCATTTCATTAACCAAACAGTGCTTGTGGAGAATGGCAAATATTTAAAGAAGCGCAGCGGGGTCAGAAACACATTTAATTAATGTTGTCACATGATAGTGAGAACAGGAGGGGGGAATAAATCCTGATGCTATATATTAACATCCATGGTGACTTCTCTTTTATATTTAATGTGCTTCTTGGGTGAAAGTCCTCTCGCTCTTGCACGTCTGCCTGGCTCCTGTTATCGCAGTGCTTGAGCAGCTCCCTGACTTGTGCCCGTTTTCCCCTTCCTCCCAGGGTCCTGGAAGTCGGGCAGTGCCGTTATCCCATTTAGAGGGGAACACTGGAGGCAAGAGGAGACAGCTCCATCCCAGTTGCACAAGGGCTCCGTGGCAGATGATGCTGGTTTCCCTGTGGCTCTTCTCTTTGGTAGGCCATGCCTACTGTGATTATCACAGTAAATTAACGATAGTCCGAGCTCGTCAGCTTCCTGTTCATCCAGCTGGGCGCCCTGGATGTCACAGCGTGAGCGAAATTGGAAACAGGCACAAATGATAGGGAAGAGAGGGTCAAATCCTTTCTCAAACCCTTTGAAGTCTGGTGCACTTGGCTATTTGTAGGGACTGGTGTGAGTCACCGCACTTATAAAACAGCTTCTCATCCCATTCTCCCCCCATGTCTAAGGGAATTTGGATCTGGAGATTTTGGCATGAACCAGCTGCGTATTTATTAATCTGTGCTGTTGAGGTGGGCTTTGCTAACAGCTCGTTTTGATTTGGGGGAGGATATCTCATTTGTGGTTCTGCGCTTAGGTCTGCTGTGAGGCATTCGATGAAAACTACATATTGCTTTTCTGATTGTCCTGGTACACTCTGCTTCTTCGGGGAAAATTGAATTAGGACGGATACCCAGAATGCACCTGAAGGTCTGGGTTTCTCGCTGGCAAATTGTTTCTGCGGTTTCCGGTTCAAGCATCCCAGCTAAAACAATCTCGGAGTGGGTGGAACTGTATTTTTACTCCAAAGTCTGCTGGCTCTCCTGTGTTTGTGCATGTACTACTTTGGAACATATTGGGATGCTCTTAGCTCTCTCTGCTTTCGAGAGAGGCAGGAGGTGGCTCTGATTTATGGTACGCAGTCAACTGAGCTTGCCTGGGATGTTGATAGGGCCAAGGCTGCAATACCACGAAAATCAGCTTGGCCAAGGAATCGTAAAACCAAGTCAGCTTTGCTGTTAGTGGTTAATTCGACAGAGTGCTCGAAAGAAACTGAGCCCTCCTGAACTGCCAGTACTGCTTCCTTTGAATCGATGGGTCACCCACTGCCGGGTGGCCAGGTGTGAATTGTTTTTAGAGAAGAGTCCAAGCGAGATGCCTGCAAATGCCTTCCTGAGGCCCTGGCTCCTTCGGGACACCTCTTCATCCTGCCAGCAAACCCCAGGGTTTCACCCATCCCATTGCAAGCCCCGCCTTGGAGCCGGAGGTCCAGGGGGGATGCCTCCGCGCAGGCAGGACCGCTTTTTCCTTGCCGTAAAAGCAAATGCGCTCTACTTGGCAATATTCCTTAGCGGTGATTATACCAACATTAAAGAAGTGTCTGCCGTTAATGCAGTATTGATAATGCGGGGAGTTCAAAGGAGTGGCGCTTTCTGGCTGGCCAGGTGGAGAGCAGGCAGGGCCGGGGTGCGCAGGGGGGTTGCCGTCATTAATTGCCGCGGCCGGGCTGAAAGGCCGAGCATAAATTGTGAAGCGCCTATGAATTAGTCCTTCGGTGACAGCTTCGTCTGACAGCTTTCTCGGCATCATCTGGCACTTCCATAGGCAGCCGCAGGCGGCTGGGGAGCGGGGGAAGGCAAAGAGCAGGAGGAGAGGGTCTCCTCTCGCTCTGCTCGATGGCAGCTCGCCCATTACCCCATCGCTCACCCCTCGGCTTGTCATTACTTGATTCTTCTTTATTGCAATAAAATGAAGCAGTGCTTCGGGCTGGTGAGTTCATCCTCCATCGCGGAGCACTAACCCCTGTGGCTGGGGGCCAGGCGCTATCTGGCATGCTCAGCCGTAGGCCTTGTTTTCCAGCAACACCTCCTGCTGCTGAGACACTGGGATGGATGGATGGAGCACCTGGCTGGTGCTGGGGGGTCTCGGCGTTGCTCTGGAAGTGCTGACCACCCTGGTGTGAGGCCGTGCCCACGGGATGAGGGATTTGTCCCCCTTTGCTGGGGACTTAGCAGTGCTGGTGGCCCAGGTGAAGTCCCTTGGGGGATTCCAAGGGTTTGGTTGCTGTTACTGAGAGAGGACACAGTGCCCATAGAGTCCTAGAATCCTCTCGGTTGGAAGGGACCTTTCAGATCATCTGGTCCAACTGTCAACCTCACACTGACAAAAATCGCCACTAACCCATGTCCCTCAGCAGCACGCCTGCCAGGCTTTTAAATCCCTCCAGGGATGGCGACTCCACCACTGCCCTGGGCAGCCTCTTCCAATGCTTGACAAAGCTTTCCAGGAAGAAGTTTTTCCTAATCCTAAACCTCCCCTGGTGCAACTTGAGGCTGTTTCCTCTTGTCCCATCACCTGTTCCTTGGGAGAAGAGCCCGACCCCCCCTGGCTACCCCCTCCTTTCAGGCAGTTGCAGAGAGCGAGAAGGTCTCCCCTCAGCCTCCTTGTCTCCAGGCTGAACACCCCCAGCTCCCTCAGCCGCTCCTCACCAGACTCCTGCTCCAGACCCCTCACCAGCTCCGTTGCCCTTCTCTGGACACGCTCCGGCACCTCAGTGTCTGTCTTGCGGTGAGGGGCCCAACACTGAACACAGTATTTGAGGTCATTGCATTAAGACTGGATTGTAGCAGAAACATCTGCTGATGTGAATTCCTGCTGGTTTTTTGGTTGCAACCTTTCTGTTCACCTAGAGGGAAAGTCTCTGCAATGGAGCCTGTGTCCTTGGCTGGCAGATGTTGTCTGCAGGGAGCCCTGGGGCTCGTACCGGATGAGTATGTGATTAGTGCCCGGGAGGCAGATTGTAACGATTTCCACGGTGAGTTGGTTGGACTGTCCTTCCCGTTTGTGACATATGGGCCTCGGGCAGGTCCAGCTTGTGCCTTGTGCTTGGGTGGATGTCCCGATGCCCAGCCCAGCATCGGAAGAGGCAAAGTCCCTCCCTGCTACAGCGCCTGCTGCGAAGACCTCGCTTTCCCTCAGGAAAAACAATAGCACAGTGTGAGCTGGGGAAAGGTCTTTCCAGGTCCAGCACAGCCCTAGGACAAGAGGGTCCTTGCCTGGGCTGAAGTCGTGGCCCAGAGCAGGAGGTGCGAGCTGCAGGGGACCTGGCAGGGCTGAGCCGGGCCATCTTGCCAAGCGCTTGCGGTGCTGGGAGGCCGACGGCGTTTCTGTGGTCTCGGTGACATGTGTTGCCCTTTCTCAGGAGGATCTGTTTTTGTCCTCTCGTCGGAGCTGGTGAGCAAGCGTGGGCTTTCTCTCCTGCCCTGCGGAGCAGCCGCCCACCGCATCCTGCTCAACCGCTTCTCCTGCCTGGGAAAATAAAACCCTGTCCTCCTGCATGAGATCAACGGGGACAAAAATCTCCGGTGGCCGAGGAGGCAGCTGTGCCTTTCAGTCGCTGCCTGGAGGGTGGCGGTTTGCTGTATTGCCCTTTGCACGTATTGAAGCAGCTCTTTCCTGGTGCTTCCTGGCTCCCTAAAAAGCCAGGTCGCACCAGGGATGTGACAGATTGGCCGGTGACCTGGAAGGACATCAAATGGAAGGATTTATCTTCTGGAGGAAGCTTGTCCGGGAAACTCGTGGGTGGAGAAACAAAAAGCTTTCCAAATACCAGCGCTGTCTGTTCTGCTGCTTCTCAGAGGGAGAAACCGGAGTGAAAGAGCACCTGACAGCAGAATGCTCCCCGAACTCCAGCTATTTCACATTATTCCTGTTCCCAGCCTGTTTGAGTAAGTGTTTGACCATTTTCGAAGGTGTGTTCTAGTTCACCAGTGTCATCTGTGAACAGATTTTTCTTGCCTTACTCTCTGAAATTTGGACCACGACCAGAAGCGTGCTTACCCCTTTTATACTCCCGATGCTTGAATCCCTGTCAGTTGGCTTGTGGAAGCAGAACAAACTTTTCTTTTATACCTTTCCAGCCCTATTTCAAAATCAGAATATTTACAGGATTGGGAAAGACCAGCTTTGCCAGTAGAAAACTGAAAGGTAGAACATAAAACCCAAAACTGTGGATTTCAACAAAACGTAAAATAATACTGTTATATATATATATTTTTTTTTTTTGTCTTTCCAAGGAGAGAGATATTCCCTGCTCATGAGCTGAAAGGCAAAGATTTTTTTCCCAGCATTATTAGTGGCACCTTATGCTGTCAGAATTGATGGCTTAGATTCTCAAGATACTTCAGGCTTCAATAGTTATGCTCCCTTATTTGAGGTATTACAGATACTATGGATTTTTTTTTAGCGCATCCTTTAGGTTTTGTTGTTTTCCATGGTTCGATGGCTGCCTCCATGGGTGAACCTGAAGCTCTATCCAGAAGGTAAACAGAAATCCTTAAAAAAAAAAAAAAAAAGAAACCGAGTCTAAATATAAATCTGTCAAAATCAGACTTCTGCAACAGCATTAAAGGAAACTAATTGATTGCCGGTGTCTGTGTCCGAAGACCTGAAGGAACCAGGGGGAAGAGCCTCCTTGTGGCTGTTGACGTTGGACCTGGCAGTCATGGTGCAAGGTGTCCATACCGGATGAGGAGACACATCGATGAACGGTGAAGAGAAGCTGCAGAAGTGAAGTCTTGGCTCTGCTGAAGCCTGGGGCAAAAATCCCATAGGCTTCTGTGGGTTTCACCTTTGAGGGGAAAAGAAATGTTTGGGGTTTTTTTTCCTCCAAGTTTGGCCCAAGCAGTTACTCATCTTCCAACTCCAGTTATTGGCTGTCAGCAGTTTTGGTTTTCAGGAGAGGCTGAGTACCCACCTCTGGAAAGTCCAGCTTCTTTACTCCTAGGAGATGTGCGCCCAAAGGCACGGATGACTTCTGAAATTCTTGACCTTGCAGAAATCCACAAAACTGGTTTCCCAGCCAACACTTTGCGTAATTTTTGGTAGCCCGGCACTCAGTCCGTAAACCGCTGTGCTTCCTTGCTCTGGCTCTTCCGTCGCAGCTCTCCTTAGGCGCTCTGGCAGTCATTTTAATTCACGGTATGTTGGGCTGTGCCTGAAGTATTTTATTTTCCACTTTTTGTTTTTTTTACCAGTGAAGAAGGAAAAAAAAAAAATCTTTTTGTTTCTTTTGGAAAAGTTTAGACAAAAAATGGTTTTCATTAGAAATTCCCAGGGGGAAGGAATAGGAGATGAAATCCTGTTTTCTGACTAACTCTTGTTTCAAATACTGAGGCAGAGTGAATCTTTTATAAGCCCTTTTAGAGGAGGGATTGTAAACAGAATTGTCCATGAAAATGGAAAACATCTTGCACATCCTAAAAAGCAGCGGGCCATTGTTGTGTAGGGGTCGCTACCGCTCCACCTCTTCTCATTAAATACTACCACACTGCATTTAAGCAAAGCCTTCAGGCAGGCTTTCCATATTCATAAGACAACGGCTTTATCAGGAAAGGAGGCATTTTGGGGAAATGTCAATATGAATATTACAGTCTCTTTGCTCTTTGTGTTGTCCCCTAAATCGTCAAAGTGAAGTTGTAGGAGATAATGTGCAATTATGCTGTCACTAAAGTTTGTGGAGCCATTTGCAGGAGCTTCTGGGAGTTATCCTTCTAGCCACGGAGGGGCTGCGCGTTCCCGTCTCTCTATCCTGCCTCAGAATGGACTGAAAAACTGCGTTTTGCTGCGCGTGTGTGAGAGACTGACTGGTGTTTGGGAGAGAAATGTTCTCCCTGTCCTCTTCAGCGCTGAAAGCATGACAGATGTTGTGATGGGGGCTTCCAGAGGATCAAGAAGAGGAGATCCTGATAACTCGCATGTCTGCTTTCAGGAACGTTCTTGGACCTCCTGGCCTTCCTAGCAGGCACAGCCGCTGTGACTCAAAGGCATCCAGTGCCATCTTAAGGACACAGCAGCAAAGCTGCTGCTCCTCTAGCTGGTGTGGGTTGTCTTCGCGTGGGTGGAGGGCTGGGGGTCCCGTCTTGCCTGGCTCCTCCTTGCGTGGGGACCAGAGCCGGAGGGCAGCCTTGGGCGAGAGAAGTTTTTGGGCTCAGGAGTGAGGGGTTTTGGGACCCCTCCATGGCTGTGGAGAGAAAATTCTTCTCTCATCACATGCTGTGTTTCTTATTTTAATTGCTGACAAGTTCTGTGGTGGACTCTGTGTCAGCAGAGTGGAGGTGAAGTTGGTACTTTGCTTGCTGTGGCACCTCTTTTGACTTTTGCAAGTGATGTCCTCACTTGGGGATAAATAATACTTTTCATTCTATTTTTATTTCCTCCATTTAATATTTAAATGCGCTCACTCTTTAAATTGCACGCTTTGTACTGGCTGGGGGTGAGAAAGCTGGAGATTCAGAGGCAGCATCAATAAAGCAAGCCTGGCCGGAGGGCGTGGGAGAGCAGGACAGGGAATGGGGTTAACTCCCCTGTTTCTGCTGGGATGGGTTAACATCTTCCTTGCTGCTGGGATATGACGGAGTCTGTCCTGATGGCTGTTCCAGCCAGAACGAGGAAGGTGCTGAGCGCCTGGAGCAGCAGTCTGGGGTGGCGTTTAGTTACCATCCATATGGGCTTGCACAAGCTGTCACTTGCTGCAGCCAGGACCTGGGATTGCTGACCCGGGAGGTCTCTCCCACTGCTTCATTTTCCCCTCTCAGAAGGCAAAAATCCACTTATGCTTGACAGACCCATTTGTACGGCAGCGTGGAGCCAAGCTAATGCCTAGTGGGGATCCTCTGGGTTAGGGATGAAGCCTTGTCCTGGCTGTGCAGTGCCAGAGGGTTGGAGGCACCTTGCAATGAAGGGCTCCTCTGCCCCGTGCCATGCGTGGAAGCTCCTGGCTGGGCTGCTGAGGCTGCGTTGAACCTCGTCCTCCCCTTCTCCCGGGGTGGAAGGGTGATCTGCTCACATACCTGATGCTGGGAGGGATGGCTGAGCTCCCAGCGCTGGCTCCTGGTAGCCGAGATGAAGCTGCTGGGCAGGAGTGAGAGAAGGTGAAGGAGCCCGGAGGAGCGGCGGGTAAGAAAAGGCTTCTGTTGCCAAGTGGAGTAGTTTTATTGCAAGTCTTAACGGTATTTACTGTGTTTTGCTAGAGCCCCAGAGCCAGATTTCATGTAGTTCAGCTGTCACTAAAAAGCAAATGTACATTTCTAGCCCTCCCGGCCTTGTTGACATCCTGGAAAATGAGATTCCTGAGCGTGAAGGAGCCAGCAGGCAAATACCCACTCCCCGAAGCGTGCCATCTTCAGATCCCGGAGCACAACCTGGCAGTGCGGGAGGCCGTGCTTGGGTTCATCGGTACTGAACATCAACCTGAATTCTCCCTGGCTTCTTCAGGACACCTCCGAAACCCACAAGGCTTGGCCTGAAAATGTGTTATTCAATGGCATTGATCTCGGCGGCAGTGAGCTGTTTTATTTAATTGTTCTCTCTCTGTTTCCTTGGGCGTTTTCATTCGTTCTTTGGCGTGCAAGCCTCTCCTTGCTTGTTGAGCCTTACCGAGAGCATCCCTGCTGGTGGGGTCCCCCTTGCCTGCGCGGCTGGGGAGCATCCCCGTGAAGGGGCTGGGGAGGGAAGCATCCCTCCATGGGCACCGCGGGCAGCGCGGCACTGCACGGGCCAGGCCTTCTGCTGGCGGGGGGAGAATCGCAGGACCATTGGGATGTGGCTTTTTCCCAAGGGATGGGCAGCAGGGGGGCATCCAGGGCAGCAGGCAGTGAAACTGCTGCTGGGTGTCAGGAGAAGCCTTTGACTGAGAAAACAGTGCCTGCTCTGCCTCCTGCCTTCTCTGTTTGTTTGTTTGGGTTTTTTTCCCCCCCCCCGTTCCCATTAAGATAATTAAATCCAAGGTTATGATTGCGGGTGGGGGCAGGAGAAGTGCCAGACAGCCCTCCCGGGGTGGGGTCCTTGTACCTTCCTTCCTCCCAGAAACGCCACCTCTGAGCTGGCGTCCGGTCTCGTTCACGGCTTTTTTGGGGGGTTTGTTTCATTTATGAATAAATAATTGCTGCGGCGGAGAATAAATCAAAGGGCGCTCGCTGTGCTGATGCCTTCAGCCGGCTCGTTGCTCTGCCTTCATCCAGCTCCAAGCGGTGCCTGGCAAAGTTTGCAGCTTTCGCTGCCCTCTTTCCCCCACCTCGATGGCTATTGTTTGCCTGCAGACATGCCCCCCCCCCAAGTTTAACTCCCTGCTGGGTGATGCTGTCCCAGACCACACAAGGGAAAGCATTTCCAAGGCCGAACAAGCTTTCCCAAGGGAGAAACGGCACAGGGGAGCCGTTTATTCTTTACAGGCTCAGAAGCTTGCGCTGTTTCTTGGGGAGGGGGGATTTTGCTCTGGGGTGGGTTTGTGGTTTTCCTTCCAGTACATCGAATAGATTGAAAGATGTTGGGTACGCAAGGTGGGAGTGCGTGTGTGCGGGGGAAGCTCTGTCATGTATGGCAGGACGTGGGTAAAAGCAAATGTAGGTTAAGCGTAAGGTAAGCTAGCGGGTATTTGCAGGGTAAGATTTCCTAGTCAATATCAGCTAAAAATAAAATTAGAGTCCGTGGCCGTTGCCCTGGGAATATACTAGTGTGGAGGTGCTGTTTTCAATGTAAACATGCCTTCTGCCAGCTTTTACCCCAACAGCAAGCAGCAAAACTTTTTCCTGACCTGACTTGCACCTACACAGAGGTGAGAGGATGGACCTGGGGATGGCGGGAACGGGCTGGGACACTGGGGACTCAGGCAGGGATTTGGTGTATTTTTCAGCCTGCCTGTTGATCTCGGGTTTGCTCCAAGCAGAGATTTTCAGCACCCGGTATCCCCAGCACACACCGCCTTGGGAAGACGCTGTTGCCGGCTGGATTCTCCCGAGGCCCCTTGGATGCGGCTGTTCAGCGCAGGTGCCTCTGCGATTTCTTGGACATCTCTGACACATCGGTCTGAAAGCAGGACGGGTGCAAGGGTGTCCCTTAGGCAGAGGAGGCTGTTAGCATCCCGTCTGTTTGCACAATCAGCGATTCCCTGTCATGGACGCTATGCTAGCGCTGGTCTCACTGGCACGAGTTTGTGCCATGCTGCCGTTTGTTGCTCATTCTGTAAATGTTTTGCTGTAGCCGTTGGATGGGAATGAGAGTGGGAGAGAGGGATGACCCCCCTGCCAGGCAGGTAGCAGGGGAAAAGGGCATTTGTGCAACTGCAGCCTCCGTTTTGGTCTGGGTTGTTACTGTTAATCATAGAATCGCAGGATGGTTTGGGTTGGAAGGGACCTTAGAGACCACCCAGTGCCACCCCCT
Source organism: Dromas ardeola (assembly GCA_013398915.1). Classification (NCBI taxonomy): domain Eukaryota; kingdom Metazoa; phylum Chordata; class Aves; order Charadriiformes; family Dromadidae; genus Dromas; species Dromas ardeola. Next base: position 707,248 of record VYZM01019549.1, on the reverse strand, counting down.
GCCCTGGGCAGGGACACCTCCCACCAGCCCAGGTTGCTCCAAGCCCCGTCCAACCTGGCCTTGAACCCCTCCATCCCTGTGATGCCCTCTGGGAGCAGAGAGGCAATCACAGAAACATTGATTCTAATGCTGGCGTAACACGTAGTATTGCTGTAGCACCAAACGCGTGGAAGAAATGAATAAGGCTGTGAGATTTGAGAGCAGAGAAGGGATTGTGTAACGCCGCCTCTTGCCAAGCCGTGTGTGTGCTGCTGGGTGTTCTTCTAGGGGCCGGCGAGGCCTGGGTGTAGCATCCGTTAATGGGTTAGTGACTGCGCAAGCGCTTGCAGGGTGTGTGGGATAAGAGCCAAGAAAAGCACTGGGACAGAGGACAGGGTGCGTGGGGACCCTTGCATCGACTGATATTGGTGTGCCCCAGCTGCAGGGATATTTAGCGTTTTGTCCCAGGAGAGGTCACAACAGCAAAAAAAAATGCATAGGTCTGTAAACCTCTGTTCATGGGTACTCAGTAGCCAAAGCGAAGAAGGAACAGGTCTCTCCGAAACCTGGGCAAGCTCCTGAAGCTGTGAGACAGCCACCTGCCAGGCTGGAACGGCAGGCTGCGGATCACGTGTGGCTTGATCCGACACTGGGTTTGTGGGTCAAACCAAACTTGGACCTTAACATGGTTACGTGCACCCTTCCAAGGAGGAGGAGCGAGATACCCGTCTCTAATCTCTACTCCTGCTCAAGGGGTTTGGATATAGTTTTTCAGTTCTGCATAAACTTTGTTATTGCTGGATAACAAGTTCTCTGGGAGTTGCATCTAAATCTGGAAACACTCTGCATTTTGTTTTTTTTTGACCTCTGCTCCCATCAATTTTGGGTTAAGTTCTGGGCCGTGTTAGTCTTCAGTTTCAGGAAACACGAGAAGCACATGATGTCATCAGTTGTGCGCTATCACATGCTTTTAAAATGCCGTCAGACTTGCTAAATATTCAGTGTATATTTTCTGTCTCAGCAGACTGTGTTGGCTGCAACTGCTTATGCAAATGAAAAGCTGTACCTCTTCAATAGGTTATTATGAGCTGATCCTGAATAATTGGTGTTGAACTGAGCAGTAGGTGGGAGAAGTCAGCAGAGGCAATAATTAATCGAGTGGCTTCGTGTTTAGCCTGGATGCGGATCCCAGAAAACCCCCTCTGAAGGCAGGACGGGCTCCTCGGAGCCCTGCGTTCGTGCCTAACCGTGGCAAACTCCCTGCAATAACGCCTCTCCCATGTGCAGCTCAAGTGATGCAAAACCCTTGTTTAGGTTTTGCCCAGTGACTCCCAAGGGAAGCCTGTTAGAAAGCCTTTCTGCTCTGAGCCTCTTAGCGTGTATTTCTAAACTCCAGCTTATATTAATTCGCAGCTGCTTTGTTCTCATTTGTTCTTCGACTCAAATGGCTCTTTTTCACCCTTGTTTCCTCCCTTCCTTTTTCCCCCTCCAGTTCTCCGTGTATTTCTAGACCGCAGCCATGTCCCTTCTTGGCTTTTGTTTTGCTAGACTAAGCGAGCTGAGTCTCTTTTCATCTCCTCTCAAAAGGCAAAGCTCTCTGTTTCTTAGTTCGCCCTTTATTTTTGCAGCTCTTTTTGATCTGAAGTGGACCCAGCCTCCTAAATCACAGCTAGGAAAGATGACGGGGGGCCCTTTCCGTGGAGCCCGGGCTGGGCTGGTGGCTGCGAGAGCAAGGAGCCACCATGAACAAGCCCCAGAGGGAAGCAGCAACACTGCCAAAAAGGAGGAGCTGATTTTGCACCCAGGCAAGTCCCCGATAAAGGGAGAATTTTTTTTCCTGTGGTAAAACAGGACATACGCACAAAAATGTAGAATTGATTTATCTCGGTGGCTTGTTAAGAGTTAATCGATAAACTAACTGTTGCCACCTTATTATGAGAAACTAGCTGATTAGAAACTTGATTAATGGGATGATTTTTCATGACTATAATTAAAGCATTGCATGGCTTCTCATATAATTGATATTTAATGCTTACAGGGAAATCTGCTTGTCTATAAGAAATGAATTTTTTTTTCTAATTTTTCAGCCGTGGGTTGGGCAGAGGAGAGGCCAAGTGGCTCAGCAGGCAGTGGGGAAGGAGGGGGAAGAGGATGAGATGCAACCGGTCAGGACCTGAAAGCAACCTCTTTGTTACTAAAGAAATTGAAGAAGATTAAGGTTTCGTAGCCTTGCGTGGGCTAAGACAGCTGGATTGGGGTCTACAAGCAGGGAGAGAGAGAACACAGGTCTCCCAGTCTAAGCTGCAAAGACCCAATAGAAAACTCAACACGAAAACAAGAGCCCGAATTCAATCGAAGGGTGATAGGGGAGCAAGGAGTCATCCAGCCAATATCCTTTCTTTGACACTAGGAAGCAGCCCACAGGAGCAGGTACTTAGTGAAAAGTTAGAGGAAATATGGTGAAAGGGCAGTGGTGCTTCTACTGGTGTCCTCTCCCAGCTCTGCCATCGGTGCCAGGGAGGCTTCCTCAGCCAGAGGTGGTACCTTGGTGGTTAATTGTCCTGGAGGAACCTTATGGGCTTTGTAAAGTGTTTGGACCACTTCCCGAGAGAGGCAGTGGAGCCTCCACAATGTTGGATGCTTTTTCTGGAAGATCTCTTCCAGCCCAATCAGCCTGGTGGGGGGAAGACCTACCCAGCTTGTGTTCCCAGGGCATCAGAGTCCATAATTTTGGTGACCTTCCCCGGCCTTGACGTCCATTAACTCTTCAGCTAAAACTAACGCTGTCCTTTCGGCAGCGCTCATGCCTGCTGTGATAAAGGCCTGGTCCAGGTTTTGTGCCAACTTTAGCGATTTTTGGGCTAGTGTGAAGGACATGAAGACACGTGATGGAGAAAGAGCTGTGCCAAGTGTTCACATACAAGTTTTTAGACTGTAGTTCATATTGTGTTATGTGATCTTAATTAGATTACTGGGACAACGCTGTTTGCGTTTTCTCCACGGAAGAGTAGATGTTCAGTCCTAACCACCATGCTCTTTGTCCCTTTTAATTAGCAGCATCAGTTCAGATTTTCTTCCCTAACAGAGGGCTGTAGCCCTCACTTACAGCGGAAACTAAGCGACCGTGCCGGTGTAGGAGCGCGAGGCTCGCTCCTCTGTCAAAGCAAGTCTCTAAATCTCCACGCGTCCCAAGTTTTGTCTCTGTGTTGGCCAGCATGGGTGGCAGCTGTGATGGGAGATGGGGGCCGGGCTGGGGGGAAGCAGCGAGGCCGCAGGCGGCCGTCCAGCCCTCCGACTGGCATCATCCGCGCGGGGAGGTCACACTCAGCCCTGTCCCCCGTTGAGCGCTCTGCTCTTCTCTCCCGCATCAATCTGTCCATCGCTGTCAGGATGGCGGCTTGCTTGGGGTGTGCGTATGTGCAATGAATGTCACGCCACCCCAGGGGGAAGCTGCAAATCTAATAACAATCAAAACCATCGCTGATGCATTATTAAAATTTTGTTTTGCTTTTCTTTCCTGCGAGCAAGCAGCAGAGTATTTGGAGGTGGGTAGATGGTGCTAAATTGTGTTTATTGCACGTCTGTTGAATATATAACATGTCTCTGTGACCTCCCTGAAGAGTTAGACAAGCCTTTGCACAACATAATAATTCTCAAACGCTTAGAAATGCATACAGATCATCTGGTGCAACGAGAGGAATTTTAGACCTCACATGCTGGGTGACGGATGCTGCTGGGGGGTCCAGCAGCTGCCCAGATCCGCAGGAGAAGACCTCTCTTTTTTTGTCCAGGAGCAAAATGTTAATGCATTCTTCTGGAACGGCAGAGGATTGGGTGGTAGGTTTTAAAGCCGATAGCCCCGATTGCTTTTGAGAGGGACGCTCTGGAAATCCTCGATGGCGCAAGCCAGTCTGCGGTATCTTTTTGCCTTGTCGTCAGCCAAACAGCAAAAAGTCTCCAGCACAGAAAGTTTTCTTGTCATTTTAATTCTAAAGTAACACAATGGAATGCGTGGGGGATGCCAAATCTGCTTTGTTAGGATTCCATTAAATGCTCTTTTATTTTTTCTTGTTTTCTATTTTTTTGGAAGCTGAGAGTGCATACAAATCTTTTNTTTTTTTTTTTTTTTTGTTTTTTATTTTTTTGGAAACTGAGAGTGCATACAAATTTTTTTTTTTTTTTTTTTTTTTTTTTCTTCTTATTTTAAAACATAAATGTTTTTACTCTGGCTTCAGATGACATTCTTTAAAAAGTAAACTCCACCAAGAAAACATTTTTATCCTGGAGTGTTGTCTCAGAGTGCTGACTTCTTATTTTGGTGGAAAATATTTTATTGTCTCGCTGCACGTTAGGAGATGGTAGAATTTTTCAGGGTTGTGGTGTTTGATTCAGAAAGGAGGCTTGTTCCAAAATGTGTGTTTCTGTGAAGGGATTGAGCCTGGGGGAATTATTATTTTTTTCTCCCAGTAGCTCCTGTAGCTCTTTCCATGGGCAAACTGGGGAGCGAAGCTTGTAATCGTATATAGCATGTAGTTAGCCCTGATGTAAACATACCTAGAAGACCCCATGGAGAGTTAGACCCGTTGGACTGAAATCAGGACTTACATAGGAGTTAGCGATATGACTTTTGGCAAATTGAGTCTGCATGTACCGATGACTATTTGGTTACATTCACCATTGCTCCCCAGCTGGCATCACTACAAGAGCTTGCTTTTACTGGCGTTGGCTGACTTGAGGGATCCCTTTCCGTATCACGGAGTTTGCTCCTTGGCTAACCTTATTTGGATAGCTGGCAGGCAGATAGGCAGTAGGTTGTCATTGCCTCTGTTTGCTTTGCTAATATCAGAATGGTTTCAGTATTACCTACTCTGGGGTTTGTGTTTTGAGAAGATGAGACTGCAGCTTGCCGTTGAAACGGGTCTGAATCCCACATTTGCCAGAGTTTGGCTCGGGAAGGCTGTTTCGCAAAAGCAAAATTTGGCTGAAGTAGCCACGAATGTAACCCCAGTTGTATATCAAAGTCACCTCTAAAAGAGTCTGATGGCACGTGCGCTGTGTGTGCAGTTGCCAAGAGTCGTGGGTACACGTCTCTCTTCTCTGGCGTTGGCTTGTGTCGGTGCTGAAGGAGCTGAGCTCTGCATGGAGAAACCCTTGCTATGCAAAGCTTTACTGGTATGAGCCTTCTGCCAGCTGTCAATTAATTACTGATGAGAAACAGGTTCAGAGGTCTCCCTAAAACACCTACCATGGGCTTGTGTCTCCCACAGAAACCTGGGACGTTGCAGGTGGACTGTACCTCACCAGAAGCTGGGTGAGTAGGTTGAACTGGTTGTCTAGGCTCCTGGTGCTCTTATTTATTGATGTGGTCTCCTTGAGAATGTGCTTGCTGCTGGGAGAAAGGGAGTCGTTAAAGTCTCTTGAAGGAGAGCAGGAGGAACCAGGGAGCTTACAAAGCTGGACTCAAAGTATCTGTCTCCAAGATGTGGTTTGCAATTCTTGCAGTGAGCTCCCCTGTGTCTATTGCTTACCTAGAGCATATTTTTTCTCTCCTTTTTGGGTTCAGTCCTGTGGAAAGAGGCCTGGGAGTCCTGGTGGACAACAGGATGCCCATGAGCCAGCAATGTGCCCTTGTGGCCAAGAAGGCCAACGGCATCCTGGGGGGCATCAAGACGAGTGTGGCCAGCAGGTGGAGGGAGGTCATCCTCCCCCTCTGCTCTGCCCTGGGGAGACACATCTGGAGTGCTGTGTCCAGTTCTGGGCTCCCCGGTTCCAGAAGGACAGGGAACTGCTGGAGAGGGGACAGCAAAGGGCTACCAAGGTGACACCTCTCTTATGAAGAAAGGCTGGGGGACCTGGGTCTCTTCAGTCTGGAAAAAAGATGACTGAGGGGGGATCTTATCAATGTTTCTAAATACTTAAAGGGTGGGTGTCAGGAGGATGGGGCCAGGCTCTTCTCAGTGGTGCCCAGGGACAGGACAAGAGGTAACGGGCACAAACTTGACCATAGGAAGTTCCATCTCAACACGAGGAGGAACTTCTTTTCTGTGGGGGTGGCAGAGCCCTGGCACAGGCTGCCCAGAGAGGTGGGGGAGTCTCCTCCGTCTCTGGAGACATTCCAACCCCGCCTGGACGCATACCTGTGCCACCTGCTCTGGGTGACCCTGCTCTGGCAGGGGGCTGGACTAGGTGATCTCCAGAGGGCACTTCCAACCCCTGTCACTCTGTGACACGATCCAAAGTTCAGATGCCAAAGAGCAAGTCTGCCACCCCGACGGGACCCAGAGGGTGAATCCAGGTACTTGAGCTTCTGTGCTACAACAAATTACCGTGAACACCTCTGCGCCCACTCGTAGTTCCGTTGCAAGTGGGAGGTTGTTTCAGCTTCATTGGCTTGCACGTGGTTCTGGCCAGCTCAGAACACTTTGGGCACGTCTCTCAGTTGTCCTGCTGGGAGCAGCGACAGTTGGAGGCGTGCGGTGGGGAGGGGACATCCCACCTGGCTCTGCTCCTCCTGCACAGCCACCATCGCTCGGGCTTTGGTAAGGGGAAGGAAATTTCTTGCTGATCACAAAGGGATGGGAGGGAAGAATAAATTAATTGAAAATATTAAAAAAAAAAAAAAGTCCAGCTACTTTTCATTTTCCAAAGTGCCCATTTTCTTAACTGTTCCTCCAAATTATCATCTCATTAGATTTATTCTCTTTCCTTGATGTTGTTGTTATTCTGTTTATCCCACGTCACTCTGCAAATGTCTCCCGTCTCCTTCCAGCCAACTTGCACAATACATTACAATTACATAATTATGCCATTGTAATCAAATAATTAAGTTGCACATTAAACACGCATTAGAGCTCACAAAGGAAGGAGCTTCAGACATGGGCACGGAATAGGAGGGAGTGAGCCAGTCAGTGTTGGCGCTAATTGCATCTTGCTTTTAATGACTCGGGGACTCCAGGTTTTTGGTCTCAAGTGGCAAAAAGGGAGTGGGCTGAGGCTGCTGAGTTTTAAATAAGCAAGCCGGTTTAGCGAGCAGACTCCCCTGCCGAGAGAAACAAGGCTCAGTGACCAAACACATACAGAAAGAAAAAGGGAATTATTGTGAAGCCTGTTGGCTTCAAGTCTATTGAAATCTGCTTCAATTGGAGCTCGGAATCAGCTCTCCCAGGAGAAAGAGGACACCTGTCCGTTACGGTCATGGGGCCCAGCTGGGCTAGCAGGAGAATGTTGTGGTGTCTTTGGGATGTTGTTATTTTAACGTTTAGTAGGGGAGGAGTGAATGTGAGTCGTGGGTAAGCCACGTCTGTGGGGTTTTCCCCCTTTTGGTGTTGTTTGATTTGGGTAAAATAACACCAGGCAGATCCAGATCGGTATTTTGGCCTCATCCTGACTCTAATTTGCAAACTGCTCGGAGACGCGTGGCAGGGGTGGCTGGGATTCAGCGTAGGTCCTTGTGGGGCCACTACTCCTAATTCAAACCCTGCAGGATGAGGTCTAGGGCAAAAGATGGCCTCAGTCTAGTCGTGCTGGGACCAGAAAGCAGGAATCTGCTTTTTGATAGAATTTTGGGTGATTCTTTCAAAGGCTCCTGTGTGAGTATTGGACAAAGCACCTCAGAACCCTGTATCTCATAGGTGATGTCTGCCCTAGCTGGGGAGCGGGCTGGCAGAGGGAGCTGAGGTCACGCTGCTACGTTCCGCCGGGGTGGAGAACAACGTGCAGCCCTCACCTCCGTGGTAGGTGCACCAGTGGCTACGACCTAGGGAAACTAGGGATCAAACTCAAACAGAAATTGCAGGCATGGAGGAAGGACTTTCTGGAGAACGAGAGCAAACGTGTGTCCGGTTTGATATGCCGAGTTAAAAGGGTCTGTGTGGTAGGTCTGTGCAAGTAGGATCATGGTCGCCTCCTAAAACCTTTGGTTAATAAGTCTCTAAGAATTTATTTTTTTTAATGGAATCTTTTATCTTGCAATTAAAAGCCAAGGTTTGTGGTCAGAAATTGTACAGAGGGGAAAAGGGACGTTCTCTGATGCGTGAATAAGCACAAAAAGGAGAAAAAATATTTATAAATCAGGAAACAGCGAGTTGCAGCAGCCTGCAAGGCTCCCTCCTTGCCAGTGACCTAAAGGACAGTGTGTCAAGTCTTTGGCCTCTTGGGAAATCAAAGTGGACGAGCACAGCAGAAGCCAATGGAGAACTGAGGAGCAGCGAAGTACTCCGAAGTCGTTCATCATGCCGCTTGCCATTGCTCTGGTACCGTACCCATCACGCTGCGCGAGCTGTTCAGGTACCGGAGGACGTGGAGAGCTCTTCTGGGTTTCTCACCGTGCCACTGTCGTGTCTCATAAGCCTGTTCTAGAGATCCCGGCTGAGCTATGGCCCCTCTTCCTGCTGAGAGCTGACCACGTGTCATCACACAAACCATGTCTATCCCAGGCAGTTTGCTACCTGAGCGAGGAAAAAGGTCTCGGCAGCATCTCCGCCTCATGGGCTGGGAAGTGGAGAAGAAGACATGGTGACAGGAGCACAGAAACTCCACCCCAGCCACAATTTAGCATCCCATTTCCCCCTAAATCTTGAGAAGAAAGCAGGATCCCAAACAATTTTCATAAATCCGTACTTTGAGCATACATACACATGCTGGAAGAAAAAAATGCCGAGCTTTAGATAAGAGCTCTTTGCTGTATTAAGTCTGATTTACTGGGTTCTTGTACCACATACAGACTTCACAAAATGCAAATGGTGCAGATTAGATAAGATGGTGTTTAAAAGGGGAAAAAAAAGTCCAACTACTGAAAGAAGAGGCAATTCGATTAGCAGATCCAAGGCTGTAACTGGAGATTGAATGGGCTATAAACAATTTAAGGCTTGGGATGAGGCCAGCACTGGCTGGCTGTTCATTTGTAGTCCAGTGCGCTGTCTCCCTGATCCTCTAGGAGAAAGCAAGGAAGAACAGGAAAAATTTCTGGGTAGAGTCATCTTTCACATTGAGAGCTCATCATGATGTCTTCAGAGATTTCTGAGCATCTCCATATCTATCTAATACTTTATGTATACTTGAAAGAAAAATAATATATATATGTGTGTGTGTGTGTGTGTGTATATATATATATATACACACACACACACTAAAATACCAGAGCTGTATATTTCTTCAGCCCTCCTACTCCTGCTGGCCATTTGTGTGCATCTCTCTTGTGTTCCAATCTTGCTCTTTCTATTGTGTCCACATCCAGACGAATTGCAGGAGATACCTGAGCGAACTATCGATGCATCTCACGGTGTCACAGCGTAAGTGTGGCTTTAAAGACAACACTTCCAATCAGCTGCTCATTGACCTGCTCCTGCAGCGTTTGGGTTTTTGCATGCAGTTACAGAGGCTGTGTAAGAATTTTTGAGGATTTTTCTGGGCACGGGAACACGCTGCTTGGCTCCTTTGAGCTCCCTGTGCTGCTGACAGGAGAGGGATGCTGGGGGCTTTTACGAGAATTAATAGTTTCTTACGGCACCGGTTCTGGGAATGGAGTGTTTATATAACTTGCATTAAAGGAAAAAGGGCTGCTGAAGGAGAAAAAAAAAAGCCTGTGAGGTGAAAGTTGGATGTAGTCTGAGGCTGTGAACAAGACCAGCCGCCATGCCCAGGCTTTTTGGATACCGAGCAATGGGACTGGACCTCTACGGGGTGACTCACCAAGGGGTAACTATGGGGACACCCATGGGGGCACATCTTCAGGTCTCTGTTGTCTACAGTGGTCACGAGCTTCTGACTTTTTGGAAGTTTCCTTTTCAGGCACATCCCCCCCCAGCAACTATTTAATAATTGGAAATTGGAATTGGAAATAACATATGGAACCATGGGCAGTCACTTTCTTCTGGGGACAGTTTTGGGTTTTGTTTAACAGTGCCTACACATTTGAAATACCAAAAGCCTTTGCAGAGCAGAATTTCTGGTTGCTTGAATGGTTTTGATCCCCTCTGTAAATCTATCTGGACAGACATTTTTCTCTGCTGTTCTTTATTTTCTACCCTGATTTCTAACCTGTCTCCTAATTTGTTTTATGTTCCTGTCCTTCCCTGGTGATGGCAACACCTCCTAATTTAGCGTGGGCTGCCAATTCTATTATTTGCTCCTTCCTTCTTTTTCCAGCTCGTTAATGAAGAGGTGACGACAGACGGGTCTAACAGTGATCTCTGCCGAACCCCACCAGGCACATCTCCCCATCTTGACAAGTTGCTGTTTATCATTTTGCCTGGTTTATGATTCCTTACTTGCTTTCTGAAGCACACCGCATCTCTCATGTCCAAGCCAATTTGAATGGAGCATTGGAGTGATCTTTCATGGGATGCTGGATCAAATATCTTTCTGAAGTTGAAATACAGTTTTCTGCTTCAGTTGGGTGGAGGGCCAGAGGATGTTGACTAGGTAGGGGCTGAAAACTCAGTATTCTTACTATTTCAAGCCATCTTTTCTCTTGTGTAACCTGCTGAGGACCTGCTCAACCTTGGGAAGATTTTGTGGCACGTGTCCCCATCCTGGTGGTTTCTCTAATCTCAGTAAGTGGCACTGGCTACAGCTCTGTGTCTTGATCAGGTAAACCTGCTCCTCCCTGGCCATGTTCTTTCTATTGAAGGAAGGTTTGGTGAGGTTTGATGGGGTAAGCAGCGCTGCTCCGCAATGTCCCAGTCCCAGGGCTGTCCAGGTGCAGAGGTAGGTGGGGACCCTCTGTGTCCTACTGACACGAGGTGTGATGTGAAGCAATTTAAAGCCTTTGAATGAACAGAGTTAAGAGAAAAGGTTATTACATGGTGCCAGCCACCCATCATATCCCAGCTGAGAACTTCATTTCTTGAGGGAACCAGGTTGTGACCATCCTGTGCCTTGACAGGCCCCATTGGGGTGCGGTTGCCATGAATGAGGTGAGAACGAGGCAATAAATTTTGCATGACAGGCTTAAAAAGAAGCGTGCTTTGACTTTCCTGCCCTCCCTTGACTGGGACAAGGCTTGGGCACCGGGAGGAAGCCTTTGCCTGTCCCGCCTCAGACCCAGCAGGAAGTCCCAGAGTGACCGTGCTCCGCTCATACGCTGGCAGAGCCGGGAGTTACTTTATGGCATCTGATTATTTTTCCCTCCTCCCTAGTTGGTTCCGTTAATTTATTGCGGACAGGAGCTTGTTCTGCCAAGTGCTAATTGCAAAAGTTATTGTTTCTGCCCTTTTCAGAGCACAGCAGGAAAACCTTCGATTCCATCACATGAAAAACAAGCCAAAAAAAGCCAAAAGTTTTTGGCCTGGCTGTAAGCCCATCATCCCATGCAGCGTTTGTGCCACGCTGCTCTGCCACTGCCTTCCCATTACGCAAGGAAACCTCCTGTCCCTGGGACGCGGGCTTGCGATCCTCGTCCTTGTCTCTGCAGTGAAGCACCATCAGGACGAAACATGCCCTTGAGCGTAGACGTCCTCTGAGTTGTTCAGCTCTGGATTTTGGAGGTAAGATGGGTGTGTTTCAAAGGCTGGAAGCTGGTAAAGCGATGGCGTCCCCTGTGTGGCTGTCCTTCCTGTCCCTGGGCACATCTATCAGCATCTTTCCAAGGAACAAGCCTGGGCTCACACAGGGTATAGTGGCAGCTTGTCCTCAGCTATGGTTTTTCTTGGTGTTTGACACTGCCTTCTCCACTCTGTGGATGATGAACAAGTTGTTCTCAAGTTAGCCGAGCTGGCTGTAGCCCATCCTTTCCCTGGTGAAGGGAGCTAGGCACACTTTGCTTTGGAAGAGTTTCCTCAGCTGGAGAAGTTGGGTACCTTTGGGTGAAGTGGGATTTCTCCGAAGCCAGGCTTTGGAGAGGAGGAGCAGTTACTTCTTGGCTGGCTTTTCTCTGGAGCTGCCGTTTGCTGACAGGCCTTCAGCATCTGCCTGGATTAACCTGGATTTTATGGTGGGCAACAGCCATTTAGCCCAAGTGCCTGGCCTTGCAGTTCTCTTGTATTTTGAAGAGGAAAAGCCCCGCGTCTTCCAAGGGGGTTGCTGCCGTGCTGTAAAGCTCATCTTGGTTCTCCGCGCTGCTGGAAAACCTGCTGGAGCTCTTCCTCCTTTGCGTGGCTGTAGGTGTTCGTGCCACGCAGGAGAGTGTGCTTTCCTCGTGTTTCTGTCCCCTGGGGCTCTGGATTTGCTATCCCAGGCTTTGTTCCCACTGCAGTGTTTACTCTGGCTTGTTTCCTGTTTATCACATATCATGGCTGGAGTTTGTTTTTGTTCAGCAGCTCAGAAGCTTTTGGAAGTGAGTGTTTATAAACAGAGGGATGCTTGGGACTGCGGTTGGATCCATAGTCGATCAGCAGACTCCAGTGGTGTTTTACACTGATTACAGGTATGATTTGGTGCTGTTTCTTCTCTGCCCTGCCCTCCGTCCCAATATCCTTCTCATTCAGGCTTTTTTGGAATGCTCAAACTTTCCCCTTCCCCTTCAGCGCTCTCTTGTCTCACTCCCAGCAGCTGCCTGAGGCCAACCACCCCTCGCTGGGCAGATACGCTCAGAGTACCAGCTTAATGAAACACTTTCCATCCCTTTCCATCCCTTTCCATCCCTTTCCATCCCTTTCCATCCCTTTCCATCCCTTTCCATCCCTTTCCATCCCTTTCCATCCCTTTCCATCATGATAAATATGTGGGCAGTATTTAGTTTCCTCCATAGAAGAAGTCTGGATGGCATCTGTGAGCAGCACTTTCATGCAAAGGAAGCCCAGTTAAAATCTAGATTTCAGTGAAGAAGTGTATATATAATGTTTAAAGGCGCCTTTGAGCTTCAGATATAAAGGAGAATTGTATTTTATATTGTAACTTTAATAGCTAAGGAGCTGTATCTCAAATTGCTTTACAAAGCAGTGAGGTAGATAGTGGCAGCTCAGGCAATATGTAGGAAAATGTGCCAGCCATATGTGTAGCCATATCTCACATGCAGCCTTGGAAGTCACTTATTTGTATTGAAGGGATGAATTTGCCAGGATGTCAAGGCTGTCTTCTGCACTTTTGAAGAAGTGCCATGCTGTCTTTAATCTACAAAGGCTGGTGACAGGAGGGGAGGAAGCGCTGCCTCACAAGGTATCTCCTGCTCCTTTTCCCCCCGCTGTTGGTGTTGGTGAACGGAGGCCGGGCTCAACTTCAGCACGGGGCCCTTTCCCTCCATAATGAAGATTCGCTTTTTTCCTGCGCGTCAGGCTTCTTTTCTTCTGTCTTCGTCTTCATGCTTTCCATCTGTCCTTCTGCCTAACCATCCTTCCACACAAATTCACAGAACTGTTTTCTTCCCAAATTTTGGCTGGGTCTCCCTGTCTTCCGCAATGTGCGCTTTCGTAAAGCCTCGTGCTAACACATGGCCAGGGCGAAAGCTCGACCACGTGCAGCTGCCTGTGAGAACCAAACCATGCAGGGATTTTAACACGTTGGTCAGAAGACGGACACCACACGTGCATCACCCAGATGTCCCAGGACTCCTCTGAGGGCTCTCTGAAAGCCGGGTATCAGAGAAAGGCAGCTCCATGTGGTATATTATTAAATGCGGGTTGTTTCACATGCCTCAAATCGAGCAAAAATGTTGGTAGTGAAAAAAATACTATCACAAAGAAATCTTTCTTAGTTATCCAATTTGTGCAATATCTTATTATAGGGGGAAAAACAACTGTTATCTGCCTTGTAAAGGTTAATATAATAATAAGCAGAGACCGACTTCTATTGAGATGAACATGATGATTTATTGACCCAAGAGGTAAATATTCAGTGAAGCAAAGCCAGGGTCAATACTCACCACGGGGAGAATAAATTCTTGTATTTTCTATGATGGGGAGACCATACAGACCAGTCACCACTAAATGTCAGCTGCTTTGGCGGTGGCTGTTGCCATTTGCAGTGAGACAGCTGAGCACGGTAGACTACCACCGGGTACCTCACCTTGCTTTTTTGGAGAAAATGTCGGTTTAAAAACATTTCCCTTGGGTATTTTTGTTCTTCAGAATACTTTATTAAGTATTTAAAAGTACTTTGCTAAGAAACAAACAAACAAAAAAGCGACTCCCAGGGGTTACAGTAGTTTTGAATTGCTGGGTGAATTTCTTGAATAACTGTTGTAATTTTATTGTGTTTTATTTTACTTTATTAGAGAAACACTCAGCTTCCAATTACTAAGCCTGGCAACTTGAAACCCAATTGGAGCTTTTTCTGCACACGTATTCGTTTTGATTGCAAAGCCATTTTTCATTTAAGAAATGCTTCAACACAAAATGTCAAGCATCTCTTGTAGTTACCATGGATAAAGACAGGCTCTGAACGTTGGCACCTGCTGCAGTGGGTGGCATCTCCTGCTGGTGCGGCTGGGATGGACCGTGCTGAGGCTGGCTGGGTTTTTGGGAAGAGGGAGATGCGGCGGGTCTGTGCGTACGGAGAACTTGGGTTTGTCTGGGCTGCGATGGGTAGCACTCGTCTCCAAGAAGTGTTGATAGGTGCGTTCTCCGGTCTGCCAGGCAACGTGCTGGGGATCACAGCTCTTCTCGTGCTCCTGCGAGATGGTATCTGTCAGCTGCTCTCACCTGGGTGAGAAATGTAAATTCCTGTCTTGTGACACATCCAGGGCTTGTTTCACTGGTGATGGGGATGGTAGGAACCGTAAATACACTCTGTGGGGGGGTAGGGAGAGGAATTGTGCCATGTATTATCCAAGTTGAGCAAAGTGACATGAACAAGGATATTATTTTAGAAAGTTTATCTCTTTTGTATCTATGGTGACAAGATCCTTATCGGAGTAAGACAGACTCGCAGGCTGTCTGCTCCTTGTTATCTCAGTGTAGGATGACAGTATAAGTATCACGGCTAGAAATGTTATCTATCCTTTATTATTTCACTTGTGAGGGGCTAACAAGAGTGTTATCAGGGTGTTTACAATCAAAACACGTGCAGCTCAAGTGATAAAAGGGAGAACAGACATCTGATCTCCACGGATATGAAGACAATGCAGCCTTGAGCAGAAGGAGATGGATCTTATTATTGAAAATGGTTTGGCAGGCTGGGAATGGACAAACAAGCCCGGGTGACTGTTCAGATCATAAGCTTGAGAGATGGGTTGGGGGGAGAGGCGCACACACGCGCTCACATACTCCTGCAGAAAATGAAAAGGCGATCATATCAACAGCACTCTCAGCTAAACGAGAAATATTTTCCAATAAATTTTTTATGATTTTTTTTTCTTTTCTGTACTCTCTTCTCACTTGGAGTGGTGATGTGGCAAGCTGTCAAGACCAGTGAGTGGAGTAGAGTTGCTTCAAGTCAATCAGAATCTGAAAAAAC
This sequence comes from Dromas ardeola, assembly GCA_013398915.1. Taxonomy (NCBI): domain Eukaryota; kingdom Metazoa; phylum Chordata; class Aves; order Charadriiformes; family Dromadidae; genus Dromas; species Dromas ardeola. Next base: position 691,939 of record VYZM01019549.1, on the reverse strand, counting down.
TCACCCAGGCTTGGAGGGAGGAGAACAGGCAGCTGCCAAGGTTACTTATCGGGGACTTTTACTTATAATTTTGATTAATTCCTTATCTTGCTTGGGTCAGTGCTGTGTTAATTTAGGGAGCGCACAGACACAGGGTTAGCGGTGACCATAAACCTTATCAAAGATCTCCTTAGGGACTGAGAGGCTAAATCCCTAAAGGACTTAGAAATCTGACCCTGGGACGCTTTCTATTGCTGGTAATTGAGAAGAGTTCAAAGACGTCCTAGACATCAGATTCTCATTAATCTACAACTTGAGCAAACCAGGTGCAAAACGGTGTCAAATTCTGATCATCTTGTCTGGCAGAAATTATCCTCATTTTTTAAAGATGGGGTTGTGTGACACTCCATCTAAATCCAGGTCTTACTCCTGGAGGAGGTTGTGTTCTCAGCTGGAGGCCATTGCTGGTTTTCTCTTCTGTTGGAGAGGTTATGGCAGGAGACGGTTCATGTCTTGATTCCACTCTTGATATCAAAGTTCTCTAAGCCAAGCTTTGTGGCTTCTGTCCCGCAAGAGAATACATTTTTCTATCATCTTTTCTCACTTGTTTGTCTGTCCCGTGACGCAATGGGACACAGAAACTCATGCCCTCGGATGGAGAGGAATCAACAGGGAGGGAATGGACGTGAACTTCTTATATGTCTGCTTAGCTGTGTATTCATCTTGCTTTGGGTATCACGTAAAGCCAACTACTTTCAAGCTGTCTAAATGACTCTCACATCACCCTCTAATGGCTGTCAACTACTGGTAACCCTTCTTCACCTGTGGGAGCCAGCAGCAACACCTCTGCCTTGTTTATGAGAAATAATCTCTGGTTGTGATACATGGTGGGTTTTTTTTTTTGTTTGAACCCCTAGCTTTGGAGGGCCGGTGGGGCCATTTTGTATGGTAATATATGACCCATCGCTCGTCTCCTGCCCTTCGTTGCTCACACCTTTAATTGCACTTGTGTTTCTGAAGCATATGGAATTCATTATTCAGCAAACAATGTCCTTTGCAATATCAGCCTTAATTAACTGCTCCCCTCTGTATTCTCTTGCTCTTATCCTCTCCAAATCTACACACCGAGACAGGCTGACGGCCCCCCACATGCATCAGTGCCAGCCAGTGAGCCATGACCAGATAAGAAGAAATGGAATTCCTTATCTCTTTTTTATAAATACATACACATACACACACCAACACGCAAACCTGGAAAAGGTCAAAGTTGCGGGGAAGGGAGAAGCCCCTTCAAGACAACAAAACCCCCTTCTCTTTTTAAGTCTCCATAGCAACTAGATGGAGCATCATGGGATGTCAGGATGAGAGAGGACTATTCTTTCCCTACAAGACTCTTTCCACTTCATTAGACTCTTTATCAAGTATCTCTGCACTGGGCTGAGTATACTTTTTTGTGTCGGGGAGCAGTGCAGATGACTCAAAAGCATGCTGACCTTTTCAGTGGGACTTTGGGAGTTCCTTGTGGGAGTTGCATCCTCCTCCCTTGCCTTCCTCCCCCACAGCCCCCTCATCTCCAGTTCACATGACCTTCTAATCAAAACCTTGTGGCTGGTGAGGTATGAAGGGTTTCTTTAAAAAGAGAAAGGCTGGGGAGGGGGGAAATAAGGAGAAGGGTATGAGAATGTCCTTCACTGGCACTGGAGGTGTCAAGACCCTAGCTGTCAGAGCTGTGCATCTGTGGGGAAGATTAATGACTCTGCTTAGGGGAAATCCAAATAAAATAGAAAAGAATAAATACCAAGTGACTGTGTGGGTGATGAGGTGAAGGGTGAGGAGGGAGCAAGGGAGTGCAACAGGACAGAAGCAGGTATTCCTCAGGCTCGGAAGTGTTTAAGTTCCCCATGGAGGAGCAAGTTAGCATAGGAAAGCTCTGTAGATTTAGTCCTGTGGTTTGAAGCGATGCGGCTGTGTGTGTTGGTCTGTGAGCGTGCTTATAAAGCACTAGTTGTATCAACACTGTGTATTATTACCTTGCCTTCCCTGGGAAAGCATCCACCGCGGCGAAGCCTTTTGTTTTCAGCTTCTCGCCACACAGCCAGCTTCATCCTTAAGGTGCCTTGAATAGCTTTGCAAATCGATGCACTGATTGTTCTTGGGAAACTCCAGTGCCTGGTTTATGTCAGGCAGTGGCACATAACGCAGCTCGGAGGCAGGTTCTGCGGTGGCTATGAGGTGATTTAAACTTTGCTGTGGGTGCTGGCATTGCACTCGCACTACAAGTGAAGTTGGACCTTGGACCTGGCCTTCCTGAGAGAACCAGGGCATTGTTACTGACTTCAGCTTTTAAGATGGTCCTGTGGATTTTCGCTCCTTACAGGGAGCCATTACGTGGCAGTTTGCAGCTTAATTTGAGCAGACTTCGCACCACGAGTACCCAGCTGAGCATCTTACCACCACAGCTCACGGTGTGAAACTCCGTGTGTTTGAAACCGTATGAATTGGGTAAGAGAGGGGTTTGTTAGCACGGAGGACTGACGAGGCTAAAGTCATTTAAATAAGTGTTTGTAAAGAGCTTCGAAGCTGAGCATGGTTCGACTGTGTGCTCCTAAGCTAGAAGATTTACATGGGTGTGTTTAGGGGGAAAAACCATTTAAAAAAAAATAAAATGCTCTGCACTTACCGTAGGAGTTAGGGTTATGAATATCCCAGTCCAGCTGCTTCAACCCTCACAGGAGTAATTTTGAAGTGGGAAATCCCATTAAATCATAATGGGGCTCTTAAGTAGTTCCCTCTGATGAATTTGTGGCACTCTGCGAGTCCCATAATTCCCCATATACAGATGAGGAAACCGAGGTTAAGTGACTTAGCCAAGGTCATGCAGCAAATCAATAACCACTCCAGCCCGTGCAGGCGGCCCCTCTCTCATGGACTTCAGGCAGCTCTGGCTTCGGCGAGCACACTGTCAGCGCGCGCCAAATGGGAATAATCATCCCCACCACAGCCCCAGTCCTAGCAATGGGAACCCAGGGTCGGAAATGTCGAATGATATTGCTGAAGAATCACACCTGTGTTCAGGCGTAGCTGGGCTGTGGGAGCAGCCATGGGGGTTCTTCCTCCCGGCTTGCACCCGCAGCTCCCTGCGTGGAGGCTTCGCCCGCTTCCTGCTGCTGCTGTCCCCAGCCGGGCTCAGGGCAGCGGGACGGCTGGCAGAGACCCCCACATCATAGAATCAGAGAATGGTTTAGGTTGGAAGGGACCTTGAAGCTCACCCAGTGCCCCCCCCTGCCCTGGGCAGGGACACCTCCCACCAGCCCAGGTTGCTCCGAGCCCCATCCAGCCTGGCCTTGAACCCCTCCAGGGATGGGGCAGCCACAGCTGCTCTGGGCAACGTCACATCTTGCTCCTCTGCATGGGTGAGAAGGTTTTTGGGTGGGTGCACCTTATGCTGGGGTGTCACAGCTCTGCTGCCTTCATGGCTTTGACAAAGGTCCCGTCTCAGGTGATGCTTGGCCACACAGGCTGGTGTATTTGGTGCTCTCCCACCCCAGCCAGAGGAACACTGCTTACCTCTCCCGGATGGACAGGTCTCGTCTTGTTCTCAGGATCCTCGAATGCAGAGATCAGCAGTCTCCTCGTCCCCCCGCTGTCCCAGTTTATCCCAGTGCCCTCTGCCATCTGTCACCGCAGCGTTGCTTTCCTGCGGCATGGCAGGCAGCAGTCTGAATCCCATGCGCTCCATCTGTGCGAGGAGCTCTGGTTGCGCTCCTCAGCGTGTGTCTTGTCAGCTGTGGCTTATGCCTGAAAATGCAGCGGAAGCGTCTCTCGTGCAGGTGGCACGATGTCGGGGCAGGAGCATCTTCCCCATGGTGGAAGGAAATTGCCGCACGCAAGACCTGTTGGCTGTGACGAGGGTGAGAGCCTCTGCCAGCATCTGTGGGAGACTTGTCAACCTCTTCTCCTTCCTCCCTTCCCGCTGCTCGACTCTTACTGCCTGTGTTTCATCTTCCTTTACTCATTTCTTTTGTCTTATGCTTGTGGAGGAGAATGTACTAGTAGTTTGGGGGTGTTTCAGGAATGGGGATTTGTGTGTTCAGTCTAAACTTGCTTCCCATGGGTGGCTGGTCCCAAGAAAAAGGGCTGTTTTTCTCAGGATCAGGCAGGGACTGGGACTCTGAAGTTGCTTGTCCCAGTAACACTGATGTTCACCTACGTGTCGTTTTTATTTCTCATGGCTCTTCCCAGTGCTGCTATCTGGAGTCACGCAGGAGTGAGAGATGCTGGGCGTAGACATCTTGCATCGCCCAAGCAGGAGCATTTCTCCATCCAGCGGTACCTTGCTTCGCTGTTCTTCTTCTGCAGCTTTTCTTCAGCTAATTCATAGCTATTTGAATTCCTGATTCTGCTCTTGCTGTTACTGCAGCCCGGTGTTAATGATCTGGCTCCGTTTCCTTTCCCAGGTAAAGGAAGTACGGGGAGTAAACTGGAGCCTGCTGTCTGAAGGAGCATGTGTTGGGATTAACCTGCTGCTGAATGGCTTCATGGTGTCTTCTGCAGGGCCTCCTGCAGCCCTGTCGGACGGCTCTCCGCAAGGCTGAAGAGGAGAGGTTACCGATAAGGTGGTGTTCTCCATGCCAGGCTCCTTCCTGCTTTGCTGTAAGGTCTCTCAAGGACGGCATGTGTTTCATGTGTGTGTCTCTCTGCTTTCTGATGGGCATTTCTGCCTGCCAGGCCTCCGACATCCCTACTCCCGTCCAACTCAACCTGCGGAAAAGAGCTCTCGGGAACACTGCAGGTAGAGGCGGGGGCAGGAGGAAGATCGGCAGCCCCTGGCACTATCTGCCGTAGCTTTGTGACATCCCTGGCCCTCCAGCTACTCCAGAAAGGCCCTGAGCTAATCCAGAGAGCCCCCCTGTAGCACGGCCCCGGTGCTGCGCCTGCATTGCCGGCACCGGGGTCGGTGCTCAGCCTTTCCCCGCATCCCAGCAGCTGGGGAGGCAGCAGTGAACCGGCTCCGGTGTCTGCCCATCCTGATGGGACGAGGGATGGGACCTCCTGCAGAGGAAAGCTTGGTCTTGCCTAGCTCCTGGAGGCTATCCAAGCCCTGGCTTTGAAGTCGGCGAAGTGGCTAGCTTGTTTTTGATGCTTTTCATGTCTTGGGGCAGTTTTCTGAACTGATTTTGGGGTGAAGACGGCAGCACCCAGCGCTGGTGCTGGGAGAATGCTCTGGGAGAGAAGCACCCCCGAAGACAGCCCTCCTTTCTGCTGCGCAGGGCAAAGCACCGATGCTGGGGGTTGAGTGGGAGGCACGGGAGATATTTTGGACAGCAAACTGTGGCTTTAAAGAAAAAAAAAAAACCCTCAGCAGTGGTTTGAGGTTTCCTTCCTGAAGCCTTGCTGACTTTGAATATATATTGCATCTCTTTTTGCATGCGGGCTCTACAGCAAGACAGACGTGTTCCGGGGATTATTGTGACCGCAGGTATCAGCTGTTCCTTTTGTATGAGGCGTGACTTAGGCCCCCGTTCCCTGCCATCCTGCGGTTTGATTCCAACTTCATTCCCATCATGGCATTTCTGAAAAAAAGCTGCTTGTTTTATAGAGCAGCTGCATTGTCTTAATGCAGCTGTAATGCGTGTTTGTCCAGGCATTGCCTTTGGGGGACAGCGGGACTAGGAAGATGTTTTATTAGATCATTCACAAGTCCTAATAATCTCTGAGTCTCTCTAATATCTCTGGATGTCAGCTGTGCTGCTCTGGCGTTGTGGGATGGGGTTGTAACCTGAAGATGGGAAATCGCTTGTGTATGATCCTCTGTCTTTCATCACGGTTTTAGCTCTCCCCTCCTGGCCGTTCCCAGCAGCCGGAGAGGAGTTCATCCTTCTATGCTGGATCTTCAACCACGTGCGGGGAGTTCAAACGTATTGCCGAGCAGCATCCGAGAGGATCCTAACCGCTTGGAGCGTTGTTTCTGCAACTTGCTGGTGGCACTGGAGACCTTCCCCTGCAGACTGGATCCCAGGGAGCGTTCCCGTCCTGTTCCTCCGACTGCCAGTGTCAAGTTGACGGTAAGGCAGCTGCTTCCCTGGCTCCGAAGTGGGTGTTTTGTGCGTGTTCTACTTCCAAAACTGGAGTTTTGCTGGATCTTTTTGCTTCTGCTAAAGGAATTAGTATTTCCTCGGTCACTTGTATTTGGGTGTGAGCTCTCCGGTCAGTGGTGAATTTGCTTGGTGGTGTCCTGGTTTGAGGACAGGCGGCATGTCAATGTTTTATTTTTGCGATAGGCTCCTTTGCCTTGCACCTTCTCCAGTGATGGGGACATTTCTGGATCATAAATGTCTGTTGCTCTCATAATGGTTTTCTTCTAACGCAGTGCATTCCCACTATATGTTGCTATTGAGGGGTTTGGCTACATTGCTCTCCTCTCACCCGGTCGTGGTTGTAGCGTACTTGAGAAGCATCCCGTTCCTTCAAACGCCATTTGATGTTTTCTCATGCAGAGACGACATTGGGATTGTGGAGGTCGCTCCCTCTTCCAGTTTCTCGTTGCACATGTGTCTGCTGGGTATTAATTTCTTGCAGCTTTCGCATCGCACCTTCATGGCTGAAGTTGTATTTTAGGCTCAGGTAGCAGCTTCTGCACTGACTGTACCGCTTAGTATTTCCGTCTCTGTAGTTTCCCTTGGCATTTAGCTTATGACCTGTATTGTCTTCATAGTGTTGTGACTGGTAGCATCGTTTTAATTTGGCTGCATTTTGTTACATCTTTATTTCCTTTCTCCCAGAGCATCAGGGTGGTCTTTGCCATCCAGCGTATTCCCCAATGGTATGTTTCACCGTCTCTTGGCCTGCTTGTTTGTGAACCGCTGGTTTTGTAAAACTCAGCCTGGAAAGGGATGCATCTTCTTGCCTACTATACACGAAGCAAAGAGCACGTCTTTTGAGTTTTTTTTTTTCCTGTGGTGGGCTTGTTAGGCTCTTTATAGAATTATAGAATCACAGAATGGTTTAGGTTGGAAGGGACCTCAAAGATCATCTGTTTCCACCCCCCTGCCCTGGGCAGGGACACCTCCCACCAGCCCAGGTTGCTCCAAGCCCCGTCCAACCTGGCCTTGAACCCCTCCAGGGATGGGGCAGCCACAGCTGCTCTGGGCAACCTGGGCCAGGGGCTCACCGCCCTCACAGCCAAGAATTCCTTCCTCAGATCTCATCTCAATCTCCCCTCTTTCAGTGTCAAACCCTTCCCCCTCATCCCACAGCTCCCCTCCCTGACCCAGAGTCCCCCCCCAGCTCTCCTGGAGCCCCTTGAGGGACTGGAAGGGGCTGGAAGGGCTCCCCGGAGCCTTCTCTCCTCCAGGCTGAACCCCCCCAGCTCTCTCAGCCTGTCCTCACAGCAGAGGGGCTCCAGCCCTCCCAGCATCTCCGTGGCCCTAGCGGCATGAAGACACGTTTGGCATCAGGTCTGCAAGGGCTGAGATGACACCTCTTGCATTGGAGCCTTATGTGGGTCAAAAATGGCTTTGTGGAGTCTACCCAGGGTTTTGTGTGATAATTTTTTTCTCAGCTTGCTGCTGACATGACCACAGCCTCTGGCACCCCAAAGGAGCCTTTCCCCACTGCACCTTAGCAGCGTCTTTGCTGTCGCTTTGTCTTTGCCATTATCCAGCCCCTCTTGTAATTCCGCAGTTTTCCCATAGTGAGCTAAAGCGTGTCCTGTTGCTCAGCACAACCCTTTTCACGGCCACCCGCTCAGGGATGGGGTCTGGGGCTACTGCCCCACGAGCAGTTTCCCCTGTTTGTTTGGGTTTTGCTCCTTGCCACGTTCATACCTCTCTGCTCTCATCTACCTGCAGGAGCCGACTCACTTCTGACACCGAGTTCAGTCTCCAAACATAAAAGAAGAGAAAGTCAGGACAGAAAGACATTTAGGCTTTCTTCTTCCTCCTCACCTGCTGCTCTCGCTCGTCAGGCACTTCCTAAGGGTAGAGTTCTCCAAGTTCCTAGTCATTACCCTTTATATAAGCATAATATAGTGCTGTAAAACTCCCTACGGGGAAGCTATCTATTGTAGCAATCTGTAAAACAAAAGCTGGATTGATCCTTCTCCCATTGCTCCCCCCCAAAAAAGCTGCATGCTGTTCCTCAAATAGGAAGTCTGAAAGCCTTCATCAGAGGGTAGTTCGTTTTTACACGGCGTTTTTACACTCAAGCAAAACTGAAAGCAAGGCATAATTTGCAACAGCTAAGCTAGCCGTTAGAGCAGAACCGCACAAATAAAATGCCTGGGATGATGTAGTTGAATACGTTGCAGTTAGAAAAATGACAGTGTAGAAGGAACAAAGAAAATGAGGCAGATGAATGTGAATTAGGAAGGAGCAGACTTTCAAGGCAGAAAAAAATCAAATTGAGAGTGTAGACCGTTATATTCAAAGGAACCAGGTAAGAGGTACACTAAATTGTACCTTAAACAACAAAACAAGTGCCTCCCCCTCCAGGCAGAGTGGGCAGAGCAGGGGCTTGGGACCCAGGGGATCCAGCTCCCAGTTGTGTCCTTGCCACTGGGCTTCATGACCTTGCACCGATCACTGCACGTCCTCCTGCCTGTCGGACAGGGCAGGCACCTGGCATGAAAGGCGATTTTGAGTAGCTCCAAAAGAGCTAGCTGAAGGTCCTTTCTGTATGGACTGTCTTGGCACCTCTTATCTACCAGGGATATCGCTGATATTTACTGTGTCCAGCTCTGGAACCCTCAGCACAAGAAGGACATGGAGCTGCTGGAGCGGGGCCGGAGGAGGCCCCGGAGATGCTGGGAGGGCTGGAGCCCCTCTGCTGGGAGGACAGGCTGAGAGAGCTGGGGGGGTTCAGCCGGGAGAAGAGAAGGCTCCGGGGAGACCTTCCAGCCGCTTGCAGTCCCTCAAGGGGCTCCAGGAGAGCTGGGGAGGGACTCTGGGTCAGGGAGGGGAGCCGTGGGACGAGGGAGAACGGGTTTAAACTAGAGCAGGGCAGGTTTAGATTAGACATGAGGAAGAAGTTCTTTACACTGAGGGTGGTGAGACACTGGCCCAGGTTGCCCAGGGAGGGGGTGGAGGCCCCATCCCTGGAGACATTCAAGGCCAGGCTGGATGAGGCTCTGAGCAGCCTGATCTACTTAAAGGTGTCCCTGCTTACTGCAGGGGGGGTTGGACTAGATGGCCTTTAAAGGTCCCTTCCAACCCAACATATTCTATGGTTCTATGATGTCTGTTATACAGAGCTGGTTCTTTGCTTATTTTTTTTCCACAAGGCAAAGGGCTGTACAAGGTGTGAAATGGTTTTGATAACGTTGAATTTTAAATAAAATTAACTATGCATGATTATGCCCAAGAAACTGAGGCAGAAGAAATATATATACTTCACATACAGGGGCTCTTTGCAGTTGTGAGAAAATGGTGCATGGTTTTGGACCTGCCAAGGAAAATCTGAGCTGGAGGAATTTGTTGCGTGGTTTTGGACCTGCCTAGTAAAATCTGAGCTGGAGGAATTTGTGTATTTTTAAAATCAAGCCCATATTTTTTTTGGACAATCTTGCAGGTCACTCTAGCTCAGAACTTAAGGTCACGCTTCTTGAGGTGATTATGAAATGCCCCAGATGCTCAGCATGATAGTCTAGACAAGGCAGCCGAGGGAGAGATGCAGAAGGACATTCCTCTGATTGGTATGGACAAGAAAAGCCCTTCAGATGGACAGCTTCCAGGCAGAGCTTCCCTTCCATGCTTCTACCTTCCCACCCCTGCAGAGAAGAGACTGATCCCAGCTGAGCCCTACCTAAGGATCAAACTCATGGTCACAGGTGAACCGTTCCCTTCAAATCCCACCCGGCTGATTCCTCCAGCCCCACATCCAAGGCTGAAATGTCATTAGTTCTGGCAGAAGTATATTAACTGACTGATAAGGAAAAGTCCTCCAGCAGTAGCTGAGATGCACCACCCCTTGCTGGGAGTGTAAGCCAACATACACTTTACAAAAGGCAGAATTGATCTGGTCGTTCCCATAAGAACCATGTTGTAATTCTTAGGTTAGTGATAGAGAATTGAAGGAAATGCATTCTCTGTTATCCCAGGTTTAGGCACATAAAGAAGTCACTGAGCAGCAACTGATCTGGGCATGGCAATTGTGAGGTGTGTCCTTTTAATCAACTTACGTCACATTTCTTGTTGGCTGGGAGTAAGCACGTGGATGGTTTCCGTGCAGCAGCTGGCACACCGTAAGCTGTTACGTAGGTGAAACATCCTCTCATATTGGAACCTGACTGGATCCAAACGTCACTAGTGTAACTGCACACAAAATTTGCAGATGGGAAAAATAGTCAGTGAGTTGTCCCACAACTTTGATCTCCTATGCGTCCATCCCAGCTCCTGGTGCTCTGCGCAGTAGACTTGTAGCCAAGCCCCCGGTCATGTTTTTCCAGCTGCCTGTTAGGTGATGGATCTTACATTTGCTACTTGCCGAATGCTGCTAATGCTTCATGTTCTCCAGACAACTTCATTTTTTGAAGATGTTTTAAATCCGCTTGGGACTGTGTAGATTCCTGCTGTCCCAACAATACTTAGAGGGGGGGAAAAAAACACCTCACCCTTTACTGCAGTCAATTGGGTCGTCTTTCTTGGGCTAACTTGAGACACCACTTGGTTTTTCAATAATTCTGGAGGACTCTTCTCCCCTTCATTCTTTAAGAAATATTCTGGTTTTCATCACAGGCTTTATGGTTGAAGATGTTCAGCGTGTCCAGGAACCTCCACTTCACTTAGCAGCCGCCCAGATTTAAACCTGCTCTTGCGCCCATCACAACTCGTTTGCCATGGAAGGTGTTCCAGTGCCTGCTTGGTTGGCAAGTTTGCGATGTGGCTCCACAGAGCGGCTGTTAAGAAAACCTTTGCACATCGTTTTCTTTAGGGTGTTTTGTTGTTGTTGTTGTTTATTTTTTTTATTTTTTTAATGGGTGCTCTGACTGCCGTAAATGTTAGTTAAAATCTTATCAAATGGCTAGTGACCCTGCTCTGGCAGGGGGTTGGACTAGATGATCTCCAGAGGTCCCTTCCAACCCTACTATTCTGTGATTCTGTGATCATCTATCTGTTTTTTGGTCTCCAGTGATGTTAGTAGATGCATTTCCTCTTGTGTCTGCTAGCTGTATTTGGTCATTTGCTTTATGACAGTTTGCTGCTGGTTTTTGGAAGAGCTTTTCAGTGAATTAACTTGGGAGTTAATACCGACCTGCTTCTTTGGCTTCAGCAGCTGCTCGTGCCCTGGCGCATCTTGATCTGGACGCTAATGCTGTAATGAATTTTCTGTCAGCACTTCGCAGTCAATATTTTTGGCTGTTGCTGTGTGTCATTCATCTCTGATGTAAGTTCCCCTGTGATATTCTGAGTGTGAGATGAAACATGCATCCGCAGGAGGTCTGGGTCCTGTTGGGGAGGTTCCTGAGGGGTGGAGATGACCTCAGCCCATGGGGCTTGCCCGGCACAGTGCTAGCTACAAACCCACGTTCTCTAATTTTTGAGCTGTCCTAGGAGACTACTTCACCTTTTGCAGGGTGATTTAGGCGGATGTGCTGTTCAGGATTCCCGTTCGAGTGTTATTTATTAGTTTTGTAGTATCTCCCAGGCTGCTTTCTTCAGTGTCGTGTTGATTCCCTGGGGACAAAGGAAACAAAGGCAGGAGTGATAAAACAAGAGTATGACTAATATCTTCTCTCTCTCCCCGCAGTGTTTTTTCACAGATCAAAAATCAATTAAGGGCAAATTTCACCGGGTACTCTTTAAACAATGTAATATTTCATTAGAGATTATTGCAGACACTTTCACATTTGCAGCCCAGGTGTGAATTACAAAATTAGCTTGATTCTTTTAATAATTTCCTCAGAGGTGACATTATTCCAAGCACCCTGTGTTTAGTGCAAGCTGTGCAGCTGCTGTTGGAAAAGGTGTATTTGTTGTCTCCCCCCACATCCTGGTGGAGGCGCAAGACTGAAGGAATGGGCTTCTTAGTGTGATGGAAGCGTGGTTGGGCACAGGGTTATGGACTGGGAGAAGATGGTAACTGGAGAAATAAGAGTCTGGCATTATGGAAAAGCTACATGAGGACTTTGAGATCAGTGAATTTGTGTTTTTTCCAATCCCTTTTTGAGTTGTCTGTTACTAGCACAAGACTCTACCTTCGTGAAACGTCCCTGTTTCTGCAACTTGCTGTCTCCTTCCGTGGTTGCTGGATCTGTCCCTCCTGCTGTCTAAATCCTGTAACACTGGGATAGGAGGACTCTGGCAGTGCCAGTGCATTTTCACTGGCGTCTGGATCCCTAACTGCATTGGGTCCTCTGGACATGTCCCTCCTTCCAAGACGTTCCCTTCCTGAAGGCATGAAGAGCTGAGCAGCGTGGCTTCCTCTGCTCCGCTGCAAACTTCCCCTTTCCATCATTAGTCCTCCCTAGGACTTGCCCTTTTCAGTATCCATTTGCTACGTGGTACATCATTCCTTATTCACAGCCTCGTTATTGATTCTTATTTGGGTGTCATCTGTCTTACTGAGACTCAGGGAGGCAAGACTTGGAGGGAGAGGCAGCATCTGCTGTTAGTTCAAGTGTGATGTAGGTGGGTGGGGAGGAAATAGGTGAGTTTTGGGATGCACAAGGCCCACTTGACATTTCTTCACAGGCTCGATATAGGGTGTTTGCATATCTAGAAGACTGCTTTCCCCACCTGAGCAGGTGTCTTATTTGAAGACGTTACCTTTCCCTGTAGACTTCACCTTCCTCTTCTCCTAACACCATCACAGAAGCTGAGCCCTCTCCTCCTGATATTCTCCTCCCTCTCACTTAAAGTCAGTAAGACCCGGATCAGGGTTGTAAGAGCAATCTCCACAACCATACACATCTACATTTTTCTCGCTCTACCTCCCTTTTTTTCATTTCTTGTCCCCTGACATCCGTTGGTTTCTCCGCATTTTTGTCTTCCTGCATAGCTCTCCCCTTCTCCAGGAGCGCGTTGAGGATGAGCTTGGTCAGGTTGATACCTGGCAGTGCAGGGAGAACCCAGTAAAGGCAATTGCTAAAAGCCCACCAGCTATAATTGCTTTCCTATTTCCTAGAGAACAGTAAGAAGAGGCAACCAGTTATGATAGTTTCTTTGGGTAATCTCTTGGGCACTAATTATTTTCAGCTCAGGATATTTGCTGTGTCTGATAAGACTCATCTGTCTAATAATCCTTAATGCCGGATCTCCCTTCTAAGTACTTGCCCAGCCTTGCCGTGAACCTCTGTAAACTTTCCGCACCCCCATCTTCTTGCAAGCATCTACTGCCACTTACATGACGAACCATCTCCTTTCGTTTGCTGTGGCCCTGTTTGATTACTTTCCTCTGATGCTGCCGGTTCTTGGGTCGGACAAGACGGTTTAACCAGTAATCCCCACCCACCCCTCCAGCACACTCAAGATTTTGTGGACCTCTGTTAAACCCCTCTCACCTGCCTCTTGTCTAGGCTGAAGCGTCCCAACTCATTGGGCTGTTTTTTATGAAGAAGCCGTTCCAGACCTTATGTCGTACTTCTTGTCCTTCTGTGAACTTTTCCCTGCTGTATTCCTTCTGCTTTGCACCGCTGGAGCTACGCAGTGACACTACCCATGTAGTTTACCTGGCTGCTAAAGAGGGTTGTGGGGCACTTTGTGTGGCTGGAGTGACCGGAATTAGCTGCATGTTTTGGAGAAGCTGGCCCTTATTTGCAAAGCCTTTTATTACATGAACCTTTTCAGCGAAACAGTAATTATTATGAATCCTGAAAGAGGAGAGTCTGCAGCTTCCAATTACAATTCTGTCTGCATCCGATTTGAATGTCATTTGCTATTTAGGGAACATTTGAAAATGCATTTTGGGAGGTGTCTTTCATTTCATTTATGGCGGCTAACATTATTTCTAGTGCTAAAGGAAATTAAAAAGTGCTTCCTGCTTAGAATCAATTAGTTTTAATGAAAAAGAAATAGGTTGCTGTATGCTGGCCACATGGCAGCTTCACTGGAGAGAGGGGAAACCAAAGTGTCTGGATGCCCGGGTGGTGTCCCCGTGCTGCTTTGTAAGTCCAGCTGCACCCGCGATGACTTGGTGTATCTTCGTTGGCCTTTGAAACGGGAGACACGAGTGATGAAGCTGCAAACCGAGCTGGGTCTGTCTGCTCTGAGGAAATCTCCTAAAAATGCTCCATCCATCTGATGCGTACACAGATAATTCAGTTCAGATGGGCCCATTAGATCATGTGCTATTTATTCTCTTTACCTGTTGGAAGTTCAGCAAAGTCCAAGGGGTAAAGGCTCATGAGGATTTGGTTGGGGGAGCTGTGGTTTCAGGATCTGGAAACTTCTGGTTAACCCAGTCATGTGCTTTTGATTCAGATCAAATTCTGAGCTTGATTCAGATGTTGTTTCACCTCTGTTGAATTATCCAGATCTCATGACTCAGGGTTTACGTTGGCCGAGGAAAAGGAGTCGACCTGGCGTAAAGCCCGCCATGGCATGGCCTGAGCAGGTTTGAGCCACCAGCGAGAGCCTGAACTGGGTCGGTACCTTGCCTCCCGTACAAGGGGCACTAGAACAGGATTCACGGTACCATCACATGATGCCTGCGAGTGCCTTCTTGCGCTTGTGTTTGTATTTACACCTTCCTGCTTGGAAACATGCACAAGTAGATCAAAAAAAGCAGGCAGTCTAGCGGATTCCAGCATTAAGTCAAGTGACTATTGGGCTTTTTCAAGGGCTCACCCAACTCTACCTAAAAGGGGGTTGTCACGTGCTAGTCTGGAGCCCTTTTGTTCAGCCTCAGATGTTTTTATTCCCTTTATGGTATTTACTGAAAGAACAAGAAGAAAATAACTCAAGGTGGCATCATGCAAAAATCACATGTTCAGAACAAGAGTGCTGCATTTTGGCTTTTCCTCAAACATGAGTGTGATACCTTGCCCCCTTTTAAGTCAAGTATCAGTTTAGAAGAAAAGAAACTAAGATAATAACCCCCTAAATCAAAATCCCACTGGGAGAAAACACTATATTGCGCAATTTTCCTCCTCTGTGTGTGCGGAGAGGTGGTAAGGGGAGGTCGGGACAGGAGGATGCGAGAGAAGGTACCACGTGTGACAGATATTGGTCATGTCCTTTGACACTCAAACTCATGCCCTCACGTGGCATCAGTGAGGATGAGAAGAGGTCAAAACAGTAACAGAACTTTAAATAATTAACCATAATGGAACATACTCATCCAATCCAGTTTTACCTGCTTACACAGCAGCAGTTCTTTTATTTTCTTTTAATTCTTCCTTTTCTGTTTTTTTTTTGTTTGTTTGTTTGTTTTAAAGTGCCATATTATTAAGGAGTCTAGTAAAGCATTTCATTTAATCTTTGGGAATTATTCCTAACTTGGTTTGTAATTCGGAATCCCAAAAGCTGCTTGGCTGGAAAACTCCAGAAACGCTTGAATTTATTTGAACTGTATGTCCTGGAGCCTTGCCTTGATGTGGATGATGTATTTAAGCTGAGGGGAGGCTGAATAAGAGAGCCTGGCCATGTGTTTTGTACAATGGATTCTGCAGGCAGAGAATTAATAAGGGAGATTCATTATGTTTTGTTCAATGGTACTGTTATCCACATGCCGCTTTTCAAAGCCTGCATGCTTCCGGAAAACATCTTGATGTACTTGTAGGCTTGTCTCGTATTTTGATTTTTGCTTGAAAACGGAGGGCAGAGTTAAGGTTATTTATGATATTTGACTCTGACCATAGCATCTCATTTGTTGTCTTGGCTTGTTTAGGGGTTTTTCAGCGCCACCTCGTTACCGAATCTTCCGGTTTTCTAGATGAGAGTGTACTGCTCTTTTTAAGGATCTCTTGTAGGCAGCTAAAGGTATCTATAAAGCATTCATCTGGGCATATCAGGAAGAAATCCTTTGCTGTGAGGGTGGTGAGCCCCTGGCCCAGGTTGCCCAGAGCAGCTGTGGCTGCCCCATCCCTGGAGGGGTTCAAGGCCAGGTTGGACGGGGCTTGGAGCAACCTGGGCTGGTGGGAGGTGTCCCTGCCCAGGGCAGGGGGTGGCACTGGGTGGGCTTTAAGGTCCTTTCCAACCCAAACCATTCTATAATTCTATGATATGTGCGTGAACCAAAATTGTGCTCTTTTTCACCCCAAACGGAGTGACCACTAAGTTAAAGCTTTCACAAGCGCAGCCGTCTGTGGTTAAAACAAGCTGAAATCTAGAGCTTGTGGAGGTGATTAGAAAGATGTAATCAGATACTGCATTAGGCTACATCGCCCTAGTCCTGACGTCTGAACTTGAGACAGCCCTTGGGCCGGGCTGCCCAGCCGCCATGTCTCCCATGATGGGCTGAGCTGCGGGGTGTGCGGCAACCGCCGGCATCCAGGAGCTAGAATGCCCTGCTCAGCCCCAGGGATGCCGTTTGTTTCTCTGTTCAGGCCTGCCTTCCCTCTCGCTTGTTTAAACGCTGATAATCTCTTTGGTACAGTGGGTATTTGTTGTTGGACTTAGCTGTAAAGCTCCTGCAAAGCTCAGGGTGAAGGCAGGGAGCAGCTGGCAAGACGTTCCTCTAATGGATTCAGTTAGCCCTCCCCACCTCATGTGCTTGTCCCCACTCACCTCTTTATTTTGCTTCCTTTCTCTTCACTGCCATCTCTTTGCTCTCTTTATTCCACTTCCTTCTCACTTCTCCGCTGCTGGCTCCTGCCACCCGGATTGCAGAGTTCACATCTGCCCAAAACACATGACCCTGATGGGACAGGTCCCTGCCCAGAAGCTGGGGAGACTTGTACCGGGTAGGAGAGATGCAACCAGCAAAATGCAGGTCATTTTTTATTTCAGGCTTCTGATAGTCAAAATGGATGAAAAAATCTCAGTTCTGCTCTTCTTTCCCTTCCTTTAAGTGAAGGGGAAGAGGGAGGCTCTGGAGGACCAGTCTCGGCCTGTCTGGACTTTGTGCCATACTTCACCCATGGCCATCGTAGGGAGATCCTCAGAGAAATCACATAAAAGGATGTGGCTGGTGCAAGTCCTGCCTTCTGTTGCAAATTCATGGCCCCTCGTGGCGTGTCCCCCTCTCTGAGCGGGACCTGAGTGACACAAGCCAACGAGGGAAGAGCCGGAGCAGAAGCCTGCTGTGATGCTGCATATTCACACTGACTCAAGTCAAGATACTCGCCACCTTTCCCAGCTCTACTCATGTGCCAACGTTAAATATGACCACAGGCAGCTATCTGAAAGACTTAAGCACATCAGGCTTTTCCCAGCCATGCAGGTGAATGAAATCTTCCCTCCCTCTCCAGCTCTCCATAGAGACCAGCTCCCTGCTGCCTGGGTTGCCAGCCAGCCACACGCTAATTGGGGCTGTCATCAAAAGAAATGAGTTTCCAGGCGAGCTGAGTTCAGGCAGGTCTGGATCTGAAGTGTGCAGCTGCCCATTCCCTTTTGTCCCCCTTCCCCTTCTGCCTTTCCTTTTTCTTCTCTCGCCTCTGTTTCTTTTCCCTCTTTTTTTTATATATTTTTTTTTTCCCCGATGTTTTATTTTGAGGTTATGAAGGTAAATGCGCTCCCCCGAACAGGAGGGGTGAAGCTCACTATCCAAGTAGCTGTAGAGAGGCACTGAGGCAGTGCAGGGCTCTGCTGTTTGAGGGGAGCGTGTGATGTGGGTAGGGGGATATGTTTCCTGGCATGGAGCATCTCCTGTCCACAGCCAGCCCTCTGGAAAAGGCTGGGAAGGAGAAGAAAGCCTGATGCCGTTAACATCCCTTCCAGTTCTGTGCCTTAGCATCCCTCCGGATAATCTCTGACCGCTCACTTGAAGACAGTCTCTAATGCTGTGCCCCAAACAGGGTGGCTGGCTTCTGTTTGGCCACTGCTGTTGGTCCCCAGAGGCATCAGACCTGCGTGTTGATCGTTTGTACCATCTCAGTACTTCTTCAGCACTTCATCTTATGTTGCTGGGCTTTAAAGGCTGGTGCCCTGCTATGGCCAGGGCTGATCAGTCCTCTTTCAGACTCCCTTCTCGATGCAGACCAAATGTAATTTTTGTCCTCAGAGCATCATCAGTTTTGGTAGTGCGCTTAACACCCCCTGTTTCTCATTCTTCCAGGGTTGTAGTAATGGTTGTAGTGCGATGGGGAGTTCTGTGTCATGCCTGTAAGAAATTCCATTTCCAACACATGAGAAGAGGCAGTGATCCCTTTCCAAATGCCTGTGTCCTCTAGGTTTGTCTGGGACACAGGAGATATCTGTGCGCCAATGGTCTTGAGAGGTTGAACTGGGCAGACTCATCAGAGGGTGCAGATTGGGGCTACATCTCCAGTATCTCTGCTGAGATACCCTCCACACCCTTTGGGTACCAAAGCTATCAAGGGGTTGATGGTTGGACTAGGTGACCTGAAAGGTCTCTTCCAACCTAGGCGATTCTATGATTCTAAGTGCTGTTGTTTGCCTAGATCTTCTGAACGTACCATGCAGCCCCATCAGTGCTGTCGGCACTGGCGTGGGTCACCAGATAATACAGCTCCAGCTCTTAAAGGAGCTAAGTTGTCCCCTGTTCCTAATGTCACCTGGCACTTTGCTCCCCAGGCCTCCTGCAGACCAAACGTGGTTCGCCGTCCTTCTAGTCCAGCACAAACGGTCGAGGGAGGGAGCGGGGAGAGGCACGACAGACAGAGAGGCTACTCTGCGCGGCGAGAGAGCCAGCAATTACTTATCGATTAGCTCAGAAGGTGACGCTCCAGCTCTTGCAAATGGCATTTTGGCCAGGGCAGATGCTGAGTGCGCACCTGCGTCGGGCGGATGGGATCGTCTTGAAGGGTGAGGAAGACAAAGGGAGATCCCCCCCCCCCTCCCCCTCCCGACCCCGGGCTTTGCTGTCTCAGAGGAAAAATGCGAGGAGTTTCGCTTATCCGGGTGCTGACAGCTGTGTTATTAATTGAGTGAGAGGAGGCGAGGCGAAGCCTGGGCTTTCCCCCTTGCCCCCGCCTCAGCGCAAAGGCCAAGCCGTCGGCGATGAAGAACGACACCAGCACCTCAGGGCCGTAAGCCTTTTCTTATTCTCGTGAGCGCTTTACCCCGCACATCGCCAAATGCATTGAGGGCTGGACTGGGGCAAACCGGGGCAGGGCTGCCCACCGTTGGAAACCACCTCCCCCCCACCCCCAGACCCACTTCCACGGGGAAGCGGAGCCGGGCTTCTCCCACCACGGGGGACGTTTCTTCCAGCCAGCAAAATTCATGGTTTGGGAGGTCATGGAGCCAAACGCCACCAATGGGTTCCATAAAGGGCTGGGTGATTTTATGGCCAATAATAACGTTTGTAGTTATACATGCTACAGTAAGATAAGGCTAATCAATTCTTATGCTTCAGGTCAGCGGCTGATTACATGCAGGGGTCAGGAAGGAATTATTTCCTCACCATTTACGGCTTTATTTAATTGGCCAGATGCATTAAGAGCCTTTTAATTATTATTTTTTTTTCCTCTTCTGTCCTCTGAAGGATATGGAATTAAGCACTTCCAGCGACAACGCTCTGCACTGGTAGGGCACCACCGCTCGTGTCTGGCAGGGCAAATCTCGCCTGCGTTAATGAACCCTTTTAAAGCTGGGATTTTTTTGCTGGAAGTTAGCAGGGTGGGTTTTTGTTTGGTTGATTTGTGTGTGTGGGTTTTTTTTTTGTTTTTTTTTTTAAATATTCCAGAAGAGGATATTTCATTAGTGCTTCCTGATAACTTGGAGGAAAATTCATTTGGCTCTGCGTGCAGGACCTGCTCTCTTCTTTGGGAGCTGGGTGGGAATTTTCCACTGCGGTGGAAATGCCCCACATGGGCATGGTGATTTCTGTAATTCTTGATTTCTATCTTACACTTAAAAAAAGAAAGAATAATAAAAAAAAAAAAGGCAGCTGGGGGAAATCCAAATTGAAGAGCTTTATTTTGAGCTTCCTTGCTTTAAATGAACAGAAGCCTGCAGCTGGGAGCAAATGCAACGCCGGAGGGCTTCTGCCAGGAGTGCAGTGGAGATGCTCTGATCCTTGGCATGGGCTGTCCCGTTTGGGTTGAGCTCGTCTTCGCTGCGCTCTGGTGTCTGGAGGAAAGGAGCGTCCTGGAAAATAGTCTGATAAACCTCCACACCAGCTCAGGAGTTGTCCAGAAACGCCCTTCTGTTTCATCACGAAAGACGACCGATAGCATCCATCTGAACAAAAATATATAATGCCTTTTCCTCTTCAGAGGAAGCCTGCAAAGGAATTCTTCATTTCAGCAGCTTTTCACTGAAAACCTACTTTTTCTTAGCGGCATTTTTAAAAATTAATTTTCTCATTTGGTTAAAAAAAGAAGCAAATCTGGCATGTTTGAAATATTCTCTTTAAATTAAAAGCTCCAATTGTTGTGTGGGACTTTCAGAGGAGCTGAAGTCGACCAGTTTCAGACAGGAGTGCCACAATCCTTGGATCAAATTTCTTCCCTGTTATTTTTCTCCTTGTTTAGGCAAATTTTAGAAATTGCTGACCTTTTGTCTGGCTTGGGGGAGGGAAACACATCAAACACCCCCCCCTGCTCTTGCAGGACAGTGACAGTGTGCCCTTCCCTAGTCTGACATATTTATTTTAGTAAGTGTGGTCAGGAAACCTCTGACAGGGAAGCTCCAGGCAAAGCCTGGCACTGCCACGTGTGTCCGACAAGCTTCCTGCATCATTTGCTCCATTCCCCCTGATTTTTAGCTGTTTTTCCCTTCTTTTTCTGCCTTTTAGAAGCTCTTTTTGCACAGCAGCATCTCCAGAAGGGCTGTCCCCCTCCTGCCCCAGGGCGGTGAGCTTGATGGTGACACGGGCTGCCTCCCCTCTCCTGCTCTGTCCTCATGAAGAGCTCATGCTGGGGTAAATGTGAGGTGCCTAACGAGGTGATTAGAATAAGGAGGCAGCCATGTGAACCCCTGTGTTACCCACCCTGGGACTTCGACCGAGGTGACCACACGGGAGACTGGAGCGAGGTAGGGAAGAGGAGGGTGGGAGCGAGGATGAGGAGCTGCAGCCCAGGCTGTGATGCTGAGGAAGGTCGTAACTGGATCTGGGGTTGGGCTCCTCTTGAGGCAGTCTCCGACTTTGCAAATCATTGTTTTCATCCTGGCTGCAGTGAAAGAAATTCAGTTTATTCTTGCTCCTTAAAATTGCCGTGGTGCCTCGGGAGCGAGGGACCAGGATCTCGTGGGGTGTTCTGGGGAGTCGGACCCCTCCGGGGAGTCGGCTGGATGGGATGAGGGTTCTCCATCTCAGTTCTGCCACAAATGCTTCCTGGAAAATTTCATTCAACCCATCTACGGAGAGATAGAGAGGTCCAGTGAACCCTGCAAAAAACTCCATCTTGAGGGCAAAATCTGTATTTTTTTTTTTTTTTTCATGAGGATTTCTGCCATTGGGATTTGATTTTGTGAAATTTTCCATCCCACTTCCAGGATGGAAAGGGTTGCAGGCAGCTCAAAGTGCGCAAGATTTGAAGAAGCAGGAGAGCGTTCCAAGGGCATTCTCCTAGCTGAAGGCGAGACCCCGCTGGGCCGCTACGCTCCGACGCCTTGCAGGGGAGACGTGTCCGTCTGTCCCGGCTTCTGTCCCCCCCACCGTGTCTGAGCACATCAGGACTGTAAGTTCATTTATTGCTGGGGAATATCTCTGCCGGGGGTTGGCCTCTTCCCCCATGCTCCCAGAAGGGGTTCGGGATGCAGAAGCGGGACAGCGGTGACATTCGCAAGCCCAAGCCGTCGCCCTGAGGTTGTCGGAGCTGACGTGTCTTGATCTGCAGCAGTCATGCCTCTCCTTTTAACCTATTGAGAGACAGCAGTAAATTAATTGAGGATTATTAATTAGATTAATTGTAAAACTTACACAAATCACCGCCCTTCTTTCCCGGTCTATAATCACTTGCCTTCCACGATCTATTAGGCAGTGCCAGTCAATATTTTAGCCTTTTTCAATACCAAGGCGGCAGTACTATGGTTTGTGCATTGGGCTGGAATAGTACAGATCATGAAATCATTATTGTCATGGCTTTAATATAGACTGGGAAGAGCGGGGTTCGCCGGCTACGACTTGAACTTAGGAAAAACGCACCAAGAAAATGGCAAGTTAATTCTTTCAGTTGTGGTTTGCTGAGCAGAGGGGGCTGAAGGGGCGCATTTATTTGCTCGCTGGTCAAATCCTCCTGCAAAAAAAGCTCTGCTGGGTCTAGGGGTGGGGAGATCTTGGTGGGGTTTCAACCAATGTAGCCTCAGTTTTGCCCCGGTTTTGAATCTAATGTTCAAATTGCAGCTGAGCTCCTTCTCCGTAGCGCTGGCTAAGTGGGGAAGAAGAGAGGGAGATTCACACCTGTTCTCCCAATTGGAAAAAAATCTGCTATTACTGATGAAATGTTGCAACTTTGAAAATGCAAGTCAGTTCTTCATTTTGATACTGCGTAACTGACTGTACGGATGGGAAAAGCAATATGACTAGTAATTGCAGACAAATTCTCTATTTCCTTTAATTGTTTCCGTAACTTGATTTACTTTTGAAATACTCTGTGGATGCTTTGCTTATTTACTGTCTCTTCATATTGCTATCACTTTTCCTGCCTTGACTGATGAAGCACATTCATCATTTCTTTTCATTTGGTATAGACAGATAGAGTTGCTCTTATAGGAGCTTGCTTAGAAAAGGAGCTTCTGGCGAAATGGTTAATATCAATTTAAAACTGAGTAAGTGATTTATAGGGAAGAGGCAGAAGGAGTATGAAACTGAAGAAAACAACCTATGAACGTTGTTTCAAGAGCACTAAGGAAAATCTAAGCAGGATTAAGTGAGTTTGAAGACAGGGAAAGGGAAAGGCTGGGCCAACAGGTGTAGCTGGGGAAATCGGAGAAGCCGTTGGGAACACAGGTACTAAGACCACGTCTTCCCTTGGTCCTCAGACCATCAGGGCACCAGTGAAATATGTCCAGAAGGATTTCTGTATGGCTTGGGGACTTCACTTGGCCATTCAGGCTTCACTAGAAGGTGGCGCTTGGGGTACAGCCACAGTGTCTGCATAACCCCCGGCTTAAAAGACACAGGCACACACGTTTATCTGTGTACGTGTTGGGATGACAGCGGAATACAGCTCAATTTCCGCAGCATCGTGACAGGATGCTGCTAACCTGGCCCTCTTCAACATCCCTTTGCTTCCCTTCCCCGTTGCCGCCTTTCTGCTCATCTCGGGCACGTGGCGAGCCGACTCTTTATGCCTGGGAGGTGCTGCTCCCACCTCCCCCTCCTGGAGCTAGCCAAAAATACTCCCGATCTTCCTCTGCTGCAGCCAGGGGTCCAGCCAGGCGTGTTTCTTGCTCAGCTACGCACCTGGTTCTCCTTTCCCACCTATTGCAATCGCATCGCTGTCTCCCGCGGAGCTGTCGGACACCTGTGCTCGGCTACAGCCCGCAGCTACTGTCCTCCTCCGCCCACGCTCCTAGAAAAGGAGGCTGGAACAGCTGTTTTCATTTCCTCAGGTCTGCCTTCAGCTTCCATCCTCTCAGCTCCAAGGGCTCGACTCTTACCTAAATCTAAACTAAGCAGTTTTTGGCCGAGACTCGAGACCTATTCTCTACCTTATTTCCCATGCGCTCTTTGTAATGGTTTGTCTCCAGATGACTTTTGCTTTTAATTTTGCAGTGAAAAGAACCTAAACTGGCTGAAAGTATTGTTTCAACCATGACTTCTTGATTGTAAGCCAAAGCTGGGGGCTGCCTTATATAGATGTTTCCTACGCGTTTTCTTCAGGAATAATCAGCCCAAAAGCTGGTCTCGGGGGAGGGTCGCGGATGAGAATTATCAACAGAGGTTTTTACGAAAGGCGAAACTTGCGTTCAAATTTCAATTCAGATAAAACATGCCAATCGAAGTGTATCTTCCCCTTGTCACTTCTGCCGAGAGAGATTTTATTAATACCAATTGCATGGAAACAGGGGTCGGCCGCAGTGCCCCCGTGTAGATAAAAAGACATTAATGCACTTAGGCTGTGACAGCCAAGAGCAGCTGGTTTTATTTTATGTTCCTTTTGACTCCAGTGGGAGTTTTGCATGAGCAATGCAGGACTTTGGGGCCGAGTTCAATGACGGATCCCTCTAGTTGAAAATATCTGGTGGAAAGGCCGGGGAGGAGCAGCCTGTGGTGTGTAACGTTGGTGGCAAGATCTCGAGTGACCCCAGCTATGCATTAGCGGGGGTGAGTTGTGAAGACCTCGGGATCACTGGAAATGGATGAGGGATGCTGGGTCTCTGGATGCCCAGGTGGTCACAGGCCACCCAGATGCCTACCAAGCTGCGGTGGCTGGAGGTGGGC
This sequence comes from Dromas ardeola, assembly GCA_013398915.1. Lineage (NCBI taxonomy): Eukaryota > Metazoa > Chordata > Aves > Charadriiformes > Dromadidae > Dromas > Dromas ardeola. Next base: position 667,567 of record VYZM01019549.1, on the reverse strand, counting down.
ATACCTTGTGTCTGGGAGCGTGCGTGGGGTTATTCTCACCGCTCCAGCCATGGCCATGGTTATGGTTTGTGTATCCTGGTCTTCTGTTTCCAACAGATTCATTTTTCACTATCTCAAATTACTGTCGGGGCCGCGGGTGAGCTTTCGCCTGAGCCAAGCAACGGATATAGAAAGCTTTGGGGAAGGACTGGGCTTGATGTGGGGGACGCACCTCTGAATCCCAGTCTGGGGTCCTGCATCCATTGCGGTTTCTCCCACAGGGTCCCCAAGCAGGAGGAGGACTGTGGCTCTTGCATGGGAAAGCACATTTTCCAGCGCTGCGATCCTCTCCGCGACACGGTGCGGTGCTGCTGAGGCTTCCTCCCTTGCAAGCTCAATCACAAGCCTCATCTTGTGTCATGGGACAAGGCTGTTAAAAAGGCCGAGGTTTTAAAGCTCTGCTGCACGCGTTGCTCCTGCCTGGCGTAGCCAGCTGTGATGATGGATGTATCTCTCAGTCCTCGGCAGGAATTGTACAACACCTCATGACTGTGCTGCCCGATCGATTAGTACATCTCCTTCAATCAAGCAGACTATTTTGCGCGAGGCTGAAGCCGGCTTCCCGAGATGGGGGCTCCAACCCGCCCGCGCCTTTTGCGGCTCGTGGACCCACCTCCCTGCTGAAAGGGGTGGGAGCTGCTTCTGGGAAAGCTTTCTCCTTCTAGGTCATCTAATTTGAAGCTTTCTAATAAATAGGCTGCTCGACATTTTTTTGATATAAAGGTCAACATCTTCTGCTAGACTCAAGGATTTTAAGATAAGTGGAGGAAATGGCATTGGTAGGCTGATTTTGATAATGATACTAATCTTGTATCTGATCTTCGATAATGATACTAACTCCATCAGTGTACTGCTCATATCTCTGAAAACCTGGCTGGTATCTTTTTTGGCAGAACCAATGCCCATTAGCACAGAGTAGCTCTGCTGGAGACTTTAACTTGCGTATCAGCTGCCATACAGAATGCAGAAAAGGAAGCTTGACTTTTTTTTTAGGAAAAAAATCCATCAGAGCAAATGTTTTTGGCTGAATATGGTCGCAACCTTCAGAGGCAGCTTTCCCAAACTTGTTACGTCCACGCTAATTAATTATTGTAGTGTTGAATACACATTTGACATAGCAGCCAAAAGGCATTGTGGGTGGAGACTCTTGGTTTGGAGAACATCTCTAAATGTTAGAAATCCTTTTATTGAGGCAGAGGACAGGGACTGCCCTTTATTGGTGGTACTGAGGAAGCCACGAGTTTTGGGAGGCTCTGTGCTTTGGGAAACATGAGAAGGGGTTCAGCACAGGGCTGCCGCGTCCTTCTAGGCTGTGGGCAACAGGTTTTGAAGCACCTTTCATGCTGTAGGTGTTGGAGAAGGTTTCTGGCTGCTGTGGGGTTTTTTTTGCAAATGGTTAAGGGAGAGCAGAAGGAAACATGTTAGGACCGGGAAGGTTTATGTGTCTTTCACTCCTGATGGTTAACAGCGCCGGAGATGTGGGTGGAGACCTTCTCAGGCTCAACGGCACTGGGATCATGGCCTCCGAGGCTGGAAGCTTGCTGTTAAAAACCAGGCTGTGGCATGGGAGTGAACAAAAGTGGCCAGCTTTCCTCCTGGGAGCTGCTTGCTCCGGTCTGGCTGTGGTTGTGTTTCTGTGGAGGCGAGCGTGGTCCCCGCTATCCCCATCTCAGAGTCACGCTGCAGGCTTGGCTGACCTGGGAAGGGGTCTGCTCCTGGGGACAACTGGGAGCCTAAACGCTGGAAACCTTTTTGTCTTGGATGTGTCTCCTCTGCACATCATTAAAGCGAAGGTCTGCTCTCGTTCACCCCGGTACAAAGTAAAGGTGTCTCTGGATTTACAGCAGTACAACAGATACGCACTGTGGTCCGTAGTACGGAGCTGGGGACTGCATCACAATTCCTGTGGCTTCCTGAGCCCGGTGTAGGACGAAGGTCTACCTCTGTAGACCCCAACAGCAGCTATGTACCCCAATAGTAGTGTGGTTGCATAGCACACAGGGGGCTGATGTCCAGAGGGAAACGCCCAGGTCACACAATAGGCTCGTAATTCCCTGGAGAACTCTCCCAGCGGAGCTCTGAAGGACCTGAGGATTTCTGGGGACATCAGAGCTAGCGAGGTCTGGTTTCCAGCATATTTGTGCCCTCTGTGCTTTGCTGTCTCTTGTGAATGCTACTTAAAATTTTCTCAAGTTAGGGTGATGCATCGTTCTCTAAATGGTCCTCTGTTTTCTAACGTGATATGTAGCGTCAATTTCCAGGTAGTCTTAGCGCCAGGTAACTTGCAGTTTGCTCATCCTGTCTCTAAACTCCTGGGTTTTTTCCTCAAGAGCTCCATGTGTGGTGTTCTTGGAACATGGCTCACGTGGGTCTGCTTTCCCCTCTGCACAATTCGTGTCTCTGGATTGTTATACGCCTCCCACGGTCCGAACAGCCTCTATTCTCTTGGCCTGTGATGTATCGCAGGCACGCGCTGAAAGCTGATTAACATCTCTCATCAGGTGGATCGGTTATTGCTCCGTATCTGGCTCAGGCCTGTAGATGTTGGATTTCTTTGATAAGGTGCCAAAGTGACACTCTGATATCTGAGCCAAAGCACTGAATAAATGCTTTTCCCACCTTCCACCATGGTAGACTACCAAATCCTAGTAGAAGCAACTTATTTCTATGACTCGGGCGCTTGCTACCAGGAATTACCTGCCCTGGCAGGAGATAGTTTGCTTTCTTTGTCTTTGTTAGGCTCTTGCTATTGCTTGCTCCCTGTAGAGAGAAGTATAAAACTCCTTCCAGGTGACATTTGCAGAAAAAAAATCAATTGTTTATCAACATCCCGGCAATCAATAAATGCAGTGATAGGTGCAACTGTCTCTGTTGGAGCTCAACCTCGATCGCTAAGTAGCCAGCTTTTCTGCTGTAGCCACCTGTGGCTGAGGCTTGGCTGTTTCTGTGGGTCCAAAGCATGGAGCTGGTCTTGGAGGACAGGTCCTCAGAGGACCAAAGAGTTGCCTTGTGCTGTCCCGAGCCCTTCCCTTCCGCGGGACGGTGGTGCGTATTGCTCTGTGCTTATTCTCTCTGATCTGTTGGCCTCCGCTGTCTGATTGAGGGAGCTCAGGAGATGCTTGTGCACACACGGACGGTTAGCAGCCAGGAAGGTGTCTGGTCTCCCGGTATTTCTATACCAAGCCACAGTTTCACAGTGAAGAGGTGAACCACGGACAAGAGACTCACCCCAGAGGAATTCACCCTCTATTTTGAAGTCTTAAGCGAAGTAGTATCTGCTCATCCATCTCCGCTAAGCCCCTAGACTCTCCTTCTTTTATCTGAAGCACCCCAGTGCCTGTATTATATTTCCCTCCCTGATTCTCTTGGCATCCCGGGCTTGGCGCTGGAGGAGATGGGCATGGAGGAGGACCTCTTGCAAGGCTCGGGTGTTCCTGCTGTGGGTGTTGATGCTGTACTGGTAGGCATCTCCAGACATCCACCATCTTCTTCCTTCTGTGCTACCTCTACCCAGCTGGTGCTGCCCTTTGTCTGGGACACCTGCAGGCTTTAACTCTTGCTTGAAGCTGTTACTTGGTATATCATTAAGTGAGGGAATTTAAAGATGGCCCTATTTGTGCAGGGTTCCTGAGCCTGAGCTTTCCCATCTAACCAACTTTGAGGTTTTCTGGGGATGGCCATGTGGCCAAGATACCCCTCGCAAAAAAACGCGGCTAGGAATGGAAGAGTTAACATCAGCAGCTCACAGACACGCTGGAGAGTTACATCATGTTGCTGTGGAAACTAACTTTCTGAAACCACAGTGATGTATGGGAAAGCTTTGGGTCAGCGGGTAATAAATTCTGTTTAAAAAGTGATTTTTTTTCCCCATCTGCTGATGTAAACATCATTAAGAGAAATGACGGCTGAGAGATGGATTTCTTTTTATATCAATTTTCAGACAAAGAAAATAATTTTTTTTATAATAAAAAAGTTGCTGGAAATCAGAGAGTGCTATAAATAATGAAATAAAGAAAAAGCACCGGTGATGGAACAGAAATTTTCCCTGGTGATTGGTTTACAGCTTTCTGTGATTTAATGGAAACTTGCAGTTGCCTGTGGGAAGCTGCAGCTAAGCCCTGGCCGGGCTCCGTAAGCTGACGCTTTGCGAATTAGAGCCTGAATCTCAGACTTGGAGGACTTCAGAGCATCGTTGTCCTACAAGTCCTCTGTCATCTGCATGTTCTTGTCCTGCCCGTTGCCATTGAGGGGGCACGTTTCCGACCTGCCTGCGCTGGGGCAGGGCCTGCCGTGCTGCCGTTGGGATGCTCGCTACCAGGGGGGGAATTTGGGGTTGTTTTTTCACCCTCCGGGACCCAGAAGGGGCTGGAGTGAGGCAGCAAAACTCTCTCAGTTTACACAAAGCAGTGTGACAGTCCCAGCTAACTGCAAGCGGGCTACTGGGAATGCAGAGGAAGGTGTCACTGTGATTAATGGGGTAATTAATAAGCAATTAATGTGCTTTAGAGCATGGCTTTACTTTTTATCCCAGCCATCCGCTCAGCACTGAGCCACCTTCTCTGATGGCCGGGGTTCAGAGCGCCTTGGGCTGGTGGAGATGATGTTTCCAGATCTCCTCCTCGATGCCACCAGGATGCAACTCTGCATTGGCACAGCAGGGAGTCTGCTTTGGAGGGAAGGGACGGAAATTAGATTTTTTTCACTAATTGATTTCACTGAATGATTCGGTGGATTGCCCTTAGGCTGAGTGCTCCAAAATGTCCTTCTTTGGCAGCTTCTCCATTCACATCCCCAAACTCTCTGAAAGCTGGCCCAGGTGCAGATGCCTTGCCTGGCATCACTAATTCACGTTTCCCCGACCTAGAGCCTTGCTCGCGGCTCGTCCTTCTGCTGTTTTGCTCTCCCAGCTCAGTCTGCATTTTCACGTGCCCTCCAGCAGCCCCTGTTAGCCCAGTTCTCCATCGCACCCAGGTGGGTTCTCTCAGTTATATTAAAGCCCATCGAGGTGCTATGCTGATGTCTGGAGTTGAGCAAGAAGCGTGTTTTCCATTCCATGGCAAAACTCTGGAGTTTAATTTAAATGTATTTTTTGTTCCGAAATGTCCCTGTGAAACCATTAAGAAATTGTTTACGTATTTTAAGTCGATTTTGGCATTTAAAAGCAATTGGAGTATAAGAGAAACTTCGAAGTGAAAAGTTGTTTTAGAATAAAAATCAAAGTATTCTGTGCCCTCAAAATAATGAAACACGATGTTTTGGTGTTATCAAAACGTGGGGGCCATTTTTTTGTTTGGAAACAAGAATGTGTAGGTATTGACATGCCCAGGTGAGTTGGGGTTTGGTTTTTTTTGCAAGAAATCAACCTTTTCCTGATGGAAAATCCCCGAGCAGCTCTGGTACGAGCAGCCAAACCTTGCCCACTTGTGTAATGCCATCCTTTTCACTCCTCAGCCTCAAGGCTGGTGCTCTACGAGCAATCCCAAAGGCTGATAATTAATCAGCGTAGCTACTTCATGGACAGAGAGGGAATCTGGTAGCAAAAAAATAGTAATGCTTCAATGTTTGTGAGCGATGGGGTAGCCACGGAGGGCAACCAGGGCTCACTGAAGCACCCAAGTATCTTAGGGGATATGAATGTTATAATGAAGTGTAATAAAAAAAAGAAATTAATGTGATAAAAAATGTTGGCTAGGTCAACAAGAGGCAGAAGGTATCACAGCTCTGACACAGCAGAGACGGGAAATTTTGCACTTTGTCGTAAACTAATGGGAACGTTAGCAGGAATGTAAGTTCACTGCTTGCATTTAAAAAGCAGAGGAGAGGAAAAACGGATGTGTGAGATTGCAAGAAACCTCATTGCCCCGAGGCCAACACACGTGTGTCATTTGAGCTCGGCGCTTCGCGGTCTGAAGTGATGTAAGTTGCCTCTGCTGATGAAGACCAGGTGCGTTGCCGGGGCGGTGCTGTGTGCTGCCCTGACGGCGGCTCCGCGGCTGTCCCCGTCCCGCCGCAGGAGAGGTGCTCGCTCAGGACAACGCTTCTCTCGAGCCCTTGGCTGAATGCACTGCAGGTTGGATGTGGTCGCAGGTGTGGGCAGCAGGTGGACCCAGGACCACAGTGCTGGTCTTGCACAGTATCACAGGAGCTCCTACCCCATCGCATCCTTGTTTGCACCTCCAGGAACAGGGTTGTCCCCTTGCCCCAGGAGCCCCTCCTCAAACTGCCTGCACTTCTAAGCGCACCCGTAGTCTTCTGTTTCTCAGGCCCAGCCTGGCGTGTGGGTATTTTAAAGGCCACTTTTAGCCTGCCTATCTGCCAACACGGTTTGCCTACTGTAACCAACCCCTCCATGTCATCATTTACTGCTCCTCCAATATTTGTGTCAACTGTGATCTTTGCTGGCAGCAAGCTCGTGTTTTCCCTTCCAGATTGCGGAGAAAAATCCCCAGCATCCCTGGGCTGAGAGCAGAGCTTACCCTGAGCTGTGCCTGAGCTCCGTGTCCCCTCCAGAGCAAGGCACCAGTGGCCGCCTCCGCTTCGGGAGGGGTCAAGTCTTCAAGTCAAGGCCTCCCAATTCTTTTATCTCCTTTTTGTCCACCTGGCAGAATTACAGGACGTGTGCTGGGGGTATTGTTTGAGCTGCGGTCTTAGCTTGACAGCAGTGACGAGAGGGCGAATGATCTTTCTGTCAATGCAGGGAAAGCCATCGCGTGCTATTGATTATTCTTTTTTTTTATTTTATTTTATTTTACTTTTTAAGCAGAACACTCCATCCAAAGCAGTGCAGAACGCTGCTTTAAATATTAACGTATTTCCCCACCGCTTTCCCTCTCTGCCCCCCTCTCCTCCTGTTCTGCCGCGGGTCCCCCAGACTGCCGGGCAGCCGGAGGATGTTCCCACCCAACGATTAGCAGGTCGAGGATGGTGCATAAAACACTCAGCAGTGCCCCTTTAACGTGGAAGCAACTTGTCTTTTATTGCCAGTGCTGAAAGCATCAACAAACGTAGATTTAGCATCAGCCTCCAGGCTTAAGATACAGCTGTTATATTTTTCTTTCTTCCTTTAATTTTTTTTCTTTTCTCTCTCTCTCCTTTGCACTAATGTAATGCTTATTTAGGAACCGCAGCCATCTGTGTCTGCTACGGATGGCACTGTTAAATTTGCTATTGCTTTCTTTCCCCTGGTTTGATGAGACTCCCAGCGCATAGAAAATTTCCCAGGACAGCAGAGACTTTTCTTTGATTGCTTTTTTGATTCACTCCAAAAGAGATTGTTCACAGTGCTCTTTTTCGGCTGGAAAAAGGTGGTCAGCCAAAGAGATGAGGAATCCCGCCTTTACGTTGCGTTCACGAGGTGAGTTCACGAAGAGCTGGCCAGAAAAATAATGGATGAAATTAGAGGTGGTGGCTTTATCTGCAAATAAAAAGGGAGGGAAGGAGGAAGGGCTGGGACCGGAGCCCTTCCCGTTCCTCCGAGCAGCTTGCGGTTGACGGTGAGCTGGTTCACGTGGGGATTGGGACAGTTGCAGTACTCCGGGGAGTTTTTTTAGTGTTTTTCAAGTGGAATAATTCTGCCTCGACAGATGGACGGGGACCTATCCCAAGTCGGCAATCTGGCGAGCAGCGTGCGCAGCGGGAGGCTGCGGCACGGCTCCCTTCCAGCCAGGCAGAGCAAGGACGGGTGCGCGCCTTCGCCAGCAGGCACTTCGGCTATTTTTGTCAGGCGAGGCAGAAGCTGATTTCTTCCTGTTTTGTTGCCGAGTTGCTTGCAAATGGCTTGTGTTCACCCTTGTGAAGAAAAGGTAAATCTTAAAAATATCTACGAAGAGAAGAAAAAAATATCGCTCGTTTGGCAAAGCCCTGAAAAGAGAGCTGCTCTAGGCAGAGCCCTCAGTCCTGCAAGTTATTTACCTTTTAATACCCTTCTCTTTGATGATGTTTAGTGTTTTCTCTGTCATCTGCTCTTTTAAACACTCCTCCATGAGAACCATAGCTCCTCTTTGCACCCTGGGCCCTCTCCCCTGCTGATTACCCTCTTAACGGGAAGGTTAATAATGAGTTTATCTGAAAATACTTTTCCATCTTTCAGAGGCATTATATTATATTAT
>VYZM01019549.1:626779-658553 GCA_013398915.1 Dromas ardeola | reverse complement strand
TCCCCCCCCCCCCCCCCGTCTCCCTTCCTGAAATTTTGCTTTAATTGCTTCTCTTTGGCTCTTGCTTAAGGTTCCCCACTCTGAATGGGTCAGTGTATTGATCCTGCACTTTGATAAGGTCAGCGGAGATCAGCTGTGACATTTTGAAGAGATTTGCTCCTCCCGTAATGGGCTTAGTCATCAAAGAGTTTTCCAGGGAACAGGGCAGGGGCAAGACTGAATTTAACCTCTTACATATGTTTGTTTAGGTAGTCCTGCAAGGCTCTGAATGGCGATACCACTTGAGAGACTAGAGCGTCCAAGGTACGGGTTGTGAACTCTGCATATGATACTGACCAGCGTGACAAGACTTCTTTGAGCCTCCATGTCTATAGAATCGTAGAATGTGTTGGGTTGGAAGGGACCTTTAAAGGTCATCTAGTCCAACCCCCCTACAGTGAGCAGGGACAGCTTTGTCTGGATCAGAACTATGACTATGACCCACATTACAGCAGATGCAGTCCGGGAAGCTGGGTGAGGTGGCACTAACCGGTCCCAAAGGATGCAGAAAAAGGCGACCCCTGCTTTTGGCACATCTGCAGGGCCTGAGCAGTGCATTCGGCGTGGTGTCTCCAGCCGCAGCTGATTCAGAGGAAGGTGAGAAAGGAAANNNNCAGTGATTAAAAGGAAAGGAGAAAAAAAAAAAAAAAAAAAAAAAAAAAAAAAAAGGAAGAAAGAAATAGCAAGCAACATCTGTCTGGCCAAATGAGCCTGGAGGAGTAAAATAAATAAATGAATTCCTTCCTTATGTCTGCAGGCAACCAGCTGAGGTCTTGGGGAATGAGATTGGACTACAGCTACCGGCTTAATGAGGAGCTCCAAGGCTGAGCAACAGATAACGCAGAATTTCCTGTTCTTGTCATGGCTGAGGGGAGAAGGATGGGAGCCGGGGCACAGAGGTATGCCCTGTGCCATCCCACCCCGCTCCCTTTGAGCCTGGGTTTTGGATGTCCTCCCAGGAGCTGGATTAAAGCCTAGCTGTTCAAAAGATATCTCCTGCTAGGCTAACGATGTCACACAAGGAGGATCCACACCCTTGCGAGGTCCTCCAGTGTTCGGCTTCCCTCCCTGCTGGGAAACGGCACTGTATTTTGGTATTTATCTGACCTGAACTTCCAGGCATTGAATCTTGCCATGTCCTTGTCAAAGCCTGGGAAGTCCCCTGCAACCCAGGATATTTCCATGTTTAAGATGTCTAGACATCTTGTGATCTCTTAAGCAACTCTTCGCTCAACTGACCAAGCTGAGCTGAGCTATGAGTTTTTCCAGCGCTCGGCCATGTGTCTGGCCTCCATTACAATGCTGCCTGGTGCCTCCCCTCCCTGCAGGGACACCAAGGCTTGGGGTGCAGTCTGTGGGGGAGCAGGCGAGGAGAGAAGGCTGGTTGCATGTGGTTGAACCTTCAGCAGCTTTCTCATCACCCCCGAGTGCCTTCGCAGGGTCGAGCAACTGGTGTTGAGCCCAAACCTACAGCATCCTACGTTAACCACCTGTGGTCCAGCAGGCACGCTTGCCCGTAGCCCCACAGCTCTCCTTGGAAGGGTTATGAGCCTCTGAATGGCTCATGAGGTTGCTGAAGAAGGGAGAGTTGTTTTTTCTGCCCGAGACTTCCCCACATCTCCTGGAAGAGCTCTGTACATGCAGAGTTTGGCATGCTCTGCACCAGGGCTCTCTGAGCCTCTATTTAAAATGTTGGAGGGACGTGTTTTTTGCATATGGAGTCATGCAAATGTGGGTAAAAGAGGGGCAAAATGGTGGTAAGAGAAGGAGTAAATGCAAATGGCCAGGGAAAGCCTGGTTCCTGCTCCTGCTTGGATGAATATTCACTTACTCCCTGGAAAGCATCTTCAGTCCTCGCTGCAGTCGGTGCTTTCTGAGGTAATCTCTCACACTGTAAGTGGCTGTAATTTGCATTCCTGGTCCCCAGAGGTGTTATCTTGCATTTGGTTGCATCAGAATGCCTTTTTCCGCAGTAACGTACCTTGGCAGAGTAGATCAGGGGTGAGCAGCTCGTGGTTGCGGGACCACGTGTGGCTGAGCAGAGCAGCCCGTGTGTTGTGTCACTCGCTTCACCCACGTACGAGTGTTTATCCTCTTGAATCCGTGCTCGGCCACATGGATCAAGGGACCCTCGATCGGGGTAGACTCTGTTGACACCTGATAGGCCAGGGTGACAAAAATGTATTTAGTGGCTCTATAATGGGCCGTGAATCCTGCCCCTTGTATCTGATCTCATTTAGCCTACTCTGTAACCTGCCCTGTTCTCATCATTACTTACTGCGTGACCTCTCTTTCTGCTGTCTATAAATGTTCCCAGTGAAGAGTATCACTCCAGCAAATGGTGGATAAAACACCGAATGATGTGGACAGAGAGCAAAGCATTGGCATTGATCTAAACTGCCCGGAGGTCCCTGCCGATCTATAAGCAAAAGCTTTTTGTTGCTGTTTTCAGACTAAGAAGTGAGGCCATAAAGTTTTCAGGATATCCCAGGCGATGGCAGAGCAATTCAATCAGGCGCTCTTCTTATCAGATTCTCTTTGCCTCGCTTATCTTTCTCTCCTCTTCTCCTTCTCTGTTAGGGTAGGAAATGCCTTCTCTAAAGGGTTGGTTATGCATTGCTGCGATGGGCAACTGCAGCCTTTAGCAGAGTAAGCAGATATGAAACTTAAAAATTCAGCTGCTTAATGAAACATCTGGCCTCCAGGTCCTCCCCAGCGCCAGTCCTGCGTGCCCTTGTGCCTTGGGGCCCACCGTCAGACTCCTCAGGATGGGAGAGACGGGTTTCTTGCCTGTCCTACGCACACAGCCGCCTTCTCCGTGGAGGATTTCCAAGGTACCAGTCTCTGAAACGCTCCTGACTGCTGCACCGGGCAGACATCCATCACCTTGAGCCCATAGAGGGAGGTTAAGGGTAGGTCACTTATTAAAAAGTCACTTTAACTAACTTTTTCTCAGCTGGGTCTGCGTTATCCTGAGGAACAGAATAGCTTTGGGTACTCTGGCTGTGGTCCAGCCCTAGCCCTGCAAATCCCGTGCAGCTCAGTTAAGGTTAGTTAAGGTAAGCTCAGTTAAGGGCAGCGTGAGAGAGCAGAATCAAGCAGAAGGTCCCCTGCCATCTGGGATGTCACTGGAGCATGCAGATGGGTTGGGGTTTGCACCATACTCAGGTTAATGCTTCGCAGACAGTATTGCCAGACAAACTCCAGTAATGTTTAAATTGGTTTAAAGACTGGGCATGAGATCCATAGGAGTGGATGGAGCAGGACAGTGGAGTGCTCAGAAGATACATAGCTGCCTTGTTTCTGGTTCCCTGTGGGGTATTGTGTGAGGTAGAGCAGTCAGAGGGCTCCGACGGTTCAGAGGTTGAGGTACCTCGGTATCACCAAGCTGCAGGCTGCTGCATGGGCTGCAATGGTACCCCGAGTCCTCTTGCGGACGTTCCCGCCTGCTCCTGGATGCTGTGGCATGGCACAGGCTGCGTCGGTGCTGGAGCTGCAGTGAGCAAGGTGTAGGACAGGGCTTGAAATGACTTGGGAAGCTGGTTTGTCAGATGTGCCTTGGGTCTGAATGTCAATGGGGCTGTTGGTATCTCCCTGCCAAGAAGCATCCGTGGGCAGGCAGGGGAGATCTCCCTCTTTTCCATCTCTTTCACTCTACTGCTCCTGTTAAACCCTCTTCACTGCACTCATCCTAACGGTCCCTCTCTTGGTTTACGTCCTTCAGACTCTTCCCTTTAAACACTTAGTCATCACTTAGCTAAACTACTATATACAAATATAGCTCTTTTGATCTTCCTACGTAAATCAATACCTCCTGCCCTTTAATCTTTGTAGTGGCTTTCTCTGAGCTCTCTCCAATTTACTGTCTGTCTTTGAAAGTGAGTTGTCTTTTGGGCCTGATTCTCCACAATTTCAAATCTCCCGAAGCCCCAGTACCTGCCCACAGCAGGAAAAACGTGGTGGTTCCTTGCCACCTCCATTTACCTTCAAGTGGTACAACGAGTGAGGTACAGAGCATCTCTTGCCTCCTTGGACTGAGGTGGCTCTTCACAAGCAGCCTGTGCCGGAAGGGACCCGTGATGCAGCCCAAGCCCGTGTTCCCAAGGCAGGTCTTAGAGGACACACAAAGCCAAGGCACAAGCCAGCCTCAACGCCACCATCCCGTTTTTGGGGTGCAGGACAGTTGTCCCCCTTGGGTTATGGAAAGGGCTTTCTGCAGTAATTGGTGGCTGTAGGGATGAATCCCACGTTGTCTGCAACAACACAGCCAATACGTGACATAGGTACCAGCAAGCCCAAGACAAGTGAAGGGAAATGAGGTGCAAGGAGCAGTTATTTGTCCCTTCAGAGTGGGTAATGCGGGCATCCCCTCCTGGGCGAGACAGCTAACCCTGCCTGGCTGCCGCTGGGGCATCTTCGTCCGTGGTCGGTGGGTGGCAAGCTGGACCTGGGACACCCGTGCAAGGCACATGTGGGGTGAGAGGCACTTGTCATCGCCGCGGCGGGGAAGGATTGCCTCTTGACAGCTGCTTGGCTGGAGCCATGGGAGCACCGGGAGCGTCCTGCTGGTGTGCAGCGGGAGGGAGCCTCCTGCCTTGATTTAACGCAGGTGTCAGACACTGAGCCCAGCGCACGCTTTATCCCAAGCGTTTGGCCTGTTGGTTACCTTCCATTTGGTAAATAAAACTGTCAGTGAAATGGTCTTGAGCACGTGACCGTGGCTTTAGGGCAAGAATTAAGGTGGTCTGTAGGGCTTGAAGAGACCATTGTGCAATCCCTCCTCCTCTCCTTGCCCCGACTGTTACCTCCAGTCACCCTGGGACCATTCCGCCCCTGGGCTGGGAATGCTGGGAAAGTAATTTGAAGCCATTACAGTAAAAAGTCTTCCCCCCACCCCCACTTTCAAATGAAAGGTTTATAATAGCAATAAACCCCTTATTTTAGCATCTCGTTATGGGTCAAATAAAAGTTGGTCAGAGCATGAGACAGAGGATCTCACCACTCTCCTCATCCACACTGGATAAATGTAATAGTGCTGCCATGGGCCATATAGCTTAATTAGTCACTATCCTCTGCTGTTCCTAAAAGGGGGGAAAAAAAAAAAAAAGAGGAAAAAAACCTTTGCAAAGCCTAGGCAGGCTGTCTGTGTCATATTTCCTGTGTTCTTAGAGGTGTTAATGAATTCATTAATCACTTAATGGCAAGGAGGGTCTTTAGGGACCAGCATCACAATTTACTGCTCCCAGGAGGCAGGCTCTCTCTGTCACTGATCTAAAGTTTCAGCTCTGCTAATTTGTGCCAGGAGAGCCGCTGAGCTGCTGCCTGCCGCCCTCGGAGCGCTCGCGGACCTCCGAGCATCGCGGTGCCGGGGAAGCACGGCAGCGGCACGCCGAGCGGCGGGGTAAGGTCTTGCAATGAATAATTGAAGCGTTCAGAGGCTGAACAGGGTGAAGGAAACATCTCCCCACCCTCGCGGTTGCATTGCTTTAGTTTTAATTTTTTTTTATTTTTTTTTTTTCCCCCATTGGGACAGGCTTCCTGAAAAACTACTGCAAAAGCTCCTCCTTGCCATAGACACGGGAGCGCATCCTAAGCCTCAGAGGTTTCTTGCTGACTTATAGGAAGTATAAGCTATGGCGGCGGGGCTGTATAATCTGGGCCTGGGACTGCAGGCTATGCCGTGAAACGAGTCTGTGCATCTTTTCTAATTGAAGAATGTCAGGGTGATGTATTTTGACTGAAACTGTCAGTTGAGACATGAATTTGAATGTTTGCATCTCTGTTCCGCGGAAAATGTTGATTATTGCAGTCTCTCGCCCTTGTTGCGGGAGAGCGGCTGATGCCAAAGTTCCCTACAAAATGGCTCTTTTGGCTTATTTCTAATCACACGGCAGTTCAGGGAGAGGAGGACGTGAACAGAGCCCTCCTCTCTGCTAATTCCCTTCCACCAGCCTGTCATCACTTTGCAATTGCACCTTTTTAAAGGTTGGCTTTTTTTTCCCTCCCTGCTTTTCTGTTCTCCCATTTAACTTCTGCTCTGATTTCTCTTCCCATCTTTCCTCTCAGTCTGTTACTTTCCCAGATTGAGAGCCGAGGGAAGCAAAATAAGTAAGATGAGGGTGGCAGGGTGGGCAGAGCCCATGGACCGTGGCTGTCCGTATGCAGGTGGTTGCTCCCCATCCCTAGTACCCTCCTGGGGTTCCTTCCCCACAGTCGTCTTCTTTGGTCAACAGTTATCACAGGGATGCGCGAGATGAAAGGCAGGGGAGAAGCTGCACCTCAGCCTGAGAGAGAGGGAAGGAAAGCAGGAACACAAAACACAAAGGGAGGCAATTTCAATAAATGCCAGATGGTCAAAATTAACCAGAGACATGGAGAGCCCTACATGCCCAACTGTTTGCTTTGGCAGGGATCCTTCAGCTTGTTATATGAGAGTCTCCCAGGCGCCCTCTTCTTCTCCTTGGCTTTCCTCACCCCCTTCACTTATCCTCTGGACCCCTCTTCTTACTCCACCCTTCTTCTTCTTCTCCCTTGGGTCTCTTTCCTGGCCTCCCATCTCCTACTGCTGCCTACAATCCACATTGCACCTCAAATACTGCTTTATGCAAGAGCGAAGGTTGATCCATGCATGGCAACCAGCCTTCTTCCACCACGAAGAGGTGTCCCCGTTCGATAGCAGCCTTGTTGAAGGTGGGACCTTGCTGCATGGCTGGGCAGAGGGCATGCATCCTGCTGGGGCGTCAGGATGGTACCTGCACGGGCCAGCTGCAGGGACGGGAAGACCACTGCAACGCAACCCCATAGAAACATTGGAGCACCCCAGCCCTGAGGTTGTCCTTCCCATGAGCAGTAGCTTCTTCCTCCCCTCCCTGGGCTCTTGGGTCAGCCTTTTTTTTTTCGTTTTGGCTGGAAAGCCAGCAGTAACCCTTGCAAGCAAAGGACCCAGCACGTGGCGCTTACCCCGGCAGAGCCGGGGGGACCTGGCCTTGTTAAATTGGAGCCCCACCACATGACACGTCCCTCCAGACAATGCAATCAGGAGGGCCCTTGTACGCCACAGGCAGAGAGATCCAGCTAACGACGGGCCCTTTTGTGTGCGCGTGTTCTCTCTGCATTTCAAACATTTATTATTCTAAATTGCCTTCTGCACATTTTACAATAATTACGACTAGTGTTTGCCTTGTTATCTCCACAGTTACTAACAAGAATGCCATCATTATTCCAGTCATTAGCAAAATGGATGTTGTTGTCCGGAGTTGCCGGCTGTGGGACTGCTTTCAGGAGGAGGCTCATGCTCTCCAGTGTTGCTCATTCTGTCTTTCTTACAGCGGGATATTGTTGTTCTCAGTAGGGTTTAACCTAAGGGGGTGAAGGGGGAACGGAGATTACGTGGAGGAGAATTGGTTTGAGGGAGTGCTGGTGGGTGTTGAGATTAGCAGCGGTGAGCTCTGGGAAGCTGCTAATGGCAACATCGGTAGAAATTGGAGAAAAAGCAGCCATTTCGCCATGCTCTTTCTGTGTTTGGTGTGTCTTCGGTTTGGTCCTGGCAGTACAGTCCCATACTTCTCCCTTTAAGGCCATGTTGCTTGGACATGAAGAGGTGCTTTTGCGCCAACGATGGAGGTATGCGGATGAAGGGGAGAACGCTGGAATTCAGCTGACAGCACTCAGCTGCTCTAAGGTGAGTCCAGCGACGTGCGGTCCCATTGCCTGCATGGTGGCACCCATCTCATCAGCAGTTGGAAGCCCCAGCAGGGATTCTGGACCCACTGGTTCTCCCTTGATAAACAAAGAAAAAAGACAGGTTGGGTAGGTTGTGTTTTTCAGTCAGAGGGTTTTTTATTTTTCCTGTGGTCTCCCTCCCAAAACTTCACAACCCTGAAACATTTGGAAATTCATTTAGATTTCCCTCATTTCAGGGGGAGGGATATGGGAGGGAATTGTACCCCCCAAAAAACCCTGTTTTACCTCGAAGCCTTCTGTTTCATGTCCCTAATGAAAATGTTGAACTTCACATTCCAACTCTCGCATACATTTTTCTGGAAATCTTACAAAACTGTTTGCAGACATTTGGTGACCAAATGGAGCATTTTGTTTAAGTTGAGTAATAGGTTTCATTCAAACCCAAATGATTGTTTTTCTCATTTTAGTAAAAAAGGAATTAAAAAAAAAAAGCATTTCTTAATTTTCCTTCAGTTTTTGAAGTCTTGGGGGAATCAGAACCATCCCACCATGAGACTCCAGAGGGAAGGTCTTATTGGCTTGGAGTGTAAAGACAATATGCACAAACAGAGAGGCAAATATAAAACCAAACAAACTTTGCTTGTTTTTTTTTTTTCTCCAAATATTGATCTTTTGCACCACAGTGCAAAAATTGCCACATTCTCCCATGGTTCATTCTCACAGGGCTTGGTTTCTTAGTGTTTAAAACATCTTTGCAGGACAACCACATCCTCAGTACTTTTTAACTACAGAGTCACATTGGTTGTCCTTGTTTTTTGTAGGAAGCTAGGGAAAAATTATTTATGGGCATATTTTCCTCCTTTCTAAATGCAAATTATTAATTCAAGGGAAGACGTATAATTGTTTCCTGATATTAGGTATTTTTAGGTGTGCGCACATCTGAATGCTAGCAAGCAGGCCTTTTTCCATTACACTTTGGAAAGAAAAACAAATTTCAGTGGGATTGTATTTGTTGAATACTGATTAAAGTAACTAAACAGAATTTAGAGTTTACATGGAAAATAAGGTATAAAGTCTAACTTGCTGAGTTAAACTATTTTCTAAATCCTAGAAGACTATCACCAGATTAAAGCGTAACTATGATAAAACACAACTCATAACGCAGATGATAAAATAATGTTCCTTATAATGAAAAAGGAATTTTTCATGTTCTACCAAACTTGGAATAAACAGTAATATATACACATAATGAATGACCCAAATCTGCTACAAAACAAGTCATCTGTGCGTGTATCAAATTACCCCAATGCACAATATTTAAAAGTTGTTAAGGGTCTCCTTCAAGTCTTGAGTAAAGTCAAAAGAAAAGGTGATCTGTGATTTCTGTGGAAGTCACCTTGTCCCTGGAGATGATTCTACAGAGAATAAATTAGGACAGTCTGGGTGATCCCATAGGCCAGATTCACAAACGTGCCTAATTCTTGGTCCAGGCCTTCAAGTTTCTTCTGGTTTGTGACATTTAGAGGGGAGGATCTTGTTCCTCGGGAGTTGTGGTTCCCATCAAGAAAACCTGTCCTGCTCTGTTCTTCCTCTCCACCTTTCAATGCGTGTAACCTAAAGTGGGTTACCAAGCCTCACGGCTTGTTTTCAGCATCCTGTTGATATATAGCCCTCTGCTATGAACTCATACGATCCCGATCCCACAGATCCCACAAGCACGGTGCTTAGACATCAGGCATCTGTTGGTGGCTGAAACTGAGATTAAGATGGTGACAATGTTGGGAGGTGGGGAAAAGAGGGAAACTCTGATTTACATCTGCAGCTTTGAATTGGGGGCTAAGTGGTTGATGGGCTGCACCACAGAAAGGAGGATCGGTCAGAGTGAGGGCACACAAAATGGAGTTTTGTGACCAAAAAGTGCCTTTTCATGTGGGCCTGAGCAGCCTTTTCTTCTGAGAAAGACCTTGCTATTGCCCTGACTTTATTCTATTGTCTTTGGGCCATTTTAGGTCACTGGTACTTGGAGGTCACTGGAGAAGTGGACCTCGAGCAGTATGCTCACAGAGGGGCAGGTTTACATTGACACCTTGCAACGTTGCATCTCTGTGAGCCAAACTAGATGTCTGTGTTGACTTTAAACCATCCAGCTCCATGTTTTTATCTTGCGAAGCTGTGATCTCCCACCACAGCGCAGGGTTTGGAGCGAGTCCTGATGCTAGTGAAGAGCAGGCAGGGAGCTGGAAGAATAAGGGAGGGCTGGTGGCCAGTTTATCATCGTCTTAAGATGGTCAGCTGTTGGTGAGGGAACTGTGCGGAGCTTCAGCCTTCTCCAAAAGTCCTTCACCGCTTGGCCATTGCAAAAGAGGGCAACGGTCTGAGCTGTGGTAGGCTCGGGGCTGCTACAAGATGAGCTGCAATGCTCTAATGATGCATTTCAGTCTTCAGAAAGCTCTAATTGATCTTCGATCAATTGATCTTTGATGCAGTCAGCCCAACTCCTGAACAGGATAAATCTATCTATAAATCTGATAATCTGCCGTGGTTGATTACTTAAAGGAGACAAGGCTACCGTTTGTTGGCAGTATTTGTCTGTACTAGGGAGCCTCCACCGCTGTCCTGCATGTCCTCTGGCATGCGGTGTGTGGCCCGTGGCCTGGGGACATCTGAGCAGACCCTCTGGAGGAGGTTGACTTGGTGACTTCAGTGTCCTGTGCCAACCCAGGACCTTACTGCTCCCACTAAAGCACTGGTAATAGCATTGCTGGGACCAGAGACCCAGGTCCCGTCACACTGGACTCTCCATCCACCTCTGGTCAGGGACGCTGCTAAGGAATTATGCTTAATTAAACAAGATAAAGAGGGCAAGAGAAGTAGAGGGATTAAAACCAGGGCTGAGTAGCAGGGAGTTGCCGTTGCTCTTGTTTGTGCTGAGTCTCTCTGTGGGGGATGTTCTTCAGTGTGTCTCAGCATGCCGAGAGTCCTTTAAGTGAGAGGCTGCGGTTTACAGAGTCAACAGATTTAAGCAGGCTACGAATATTAATTATTAATTACTCTTGGAGAGTGCTATACATTAGATTGGTGAAGTAGTTAACAGCTCTGCCTCCTCCTCCCCGCAGACACGCTCTTGCTGGCAGATTTCTCTCCCCGGCTAAGACCCCGGCTCTAGAATTAGGCCAGAAACTATTTTCCAGTTGAGTGGCTTTTAATGGGCTCTCCAGACTTGTTCTTTGCATCCTGTGAGTGACTAGATATGTGGAGAGGAGAGACAGTGGGATTGGTTCACACTGTAAGAAGTATTAGGGTTTTAACTAAGTGGGGCTTGGTGCTGCTGGAGGTTGTATCTCGTTCTCCAGAAGCTCCCACTAATTACCCACAACCTAGGGCAGGGCTCTGCTCTGGAGAAGCCCATTTGCAGGACTCCTGAAGGAAACTGTATTTCTGATGCAAGGCACAGTGGTGGTCTTTTTTGGATCATCTCTTGTAGAGAGAGCATCTTACCAGGGGCTCAGCATGTTTCTGGGAGTCCCTCGTCCACCTCAGCTATGGCAGAATGAATGAAGTGGTGTTTTGTGCAATGAGCGTGATGGTTTGGAGATGGTGGCATGTCCCGGCTCTCCGCAGATGTTGAGAAGGTGTTTGGGTGTCGCTTACAGCTTTTAAAGCCATTGAGGTACTGCTTCCTTCTCGAGATGTTCCTCTCTGTGTGGCGCAGCATGTCTTGGTAGGGGGACGTGCTCCATTACCGTCACCCACACCTTCTTGTGATCTGAAGTTTTGCCCATGTGAAGGGACTTGCCATGGGAGAGGAGTGCCACGAGGGAATGCACTTTGGGGTGACGTTGGTGGCGTCTTCTTGCTGAGATAAGCCAGCATAGCTTTAGGGGTAGGTCTTGAGTCGGAGCTGTTGTCTTACAGCAATGAATGGAAAAGACACTCCAAAATCAGAAGCAAGCCCACAGCAAGCTTCGAGTCCTCCCTGGTGGCCTGCTGGCACGCTCCATAGCTGCATGAGGAGCTCAGCCCTGCTTTCCAGCCAGTTCTCCCTCCCTTCCTACACCCCCACTTCAGCCAGGCGTCGCAGAGCGGTGGCCTGGCCGTGGAGCTCGAGGCTGAGCAAAACTCTGCCGGTGGGACCCAAGCAAAGGTGTTCCCTGAGCAAAGGATGAGCCATGAGCTGCCCATTGACTCCAGCTCTCGAACCGGCCAGGCTCCTGGGATGAGTCTCTGGAATGGTAATTTGGGATAAAGCACAGTCCTAATTACGGGAATCACTCAAGCAGCAACAAAAAGGGCAGCGGAGAGGAGGCTTGGGAGCTCCTTCTGCAAGAGGAAGGAATATTGCGATCTGTTAGCAGCTGACTTGTTTCCAAACACCTAGCACACTCTGTGCGTGTGCTGTATTAAATAGCCGGCAGAATTTAATTCCTCTGGGAAAAAACCCCAAACAAAACAACCTCCCCACCCCCAAAGCGCAGCGATGTTGTAATTGGGCTGTGACAAAGCTGGATGCCTCCCCATCGGGGAAGGGTTGTTTGTAATTCTGCGTTGTAGGAGAGGGACGCGGTGCGATCCTCCGTCTCGGCAGACAGTTTGGCAGGGAAAGTCACAGCTGGGTGATTCCAGCTCCCCCAAGCCAGGGCTTTTAGAGTGAAAACGCTGACAGATCTGCTGCAATAGCGGGCAGGACTCTCATAATTTATTTTTAATGCCGTGCTGTCTTTAACTGTGCAATTTCCTCCAGGGTGTTTGCTTTGAGATTGCGAGATAATTACATCTCAGAAACCAGGCTAATTACAGTTAACAGCCTGAAAAAGTGAAGGCCCCCATTTCCCTCCTCGCCCCCCACCCAGGTTTTTTCCACCAGCATTCCTCGCGGCCGCCCCTCCGCATCGCGGCAGCCCCGGCGAGGAAGTGGGTTTGGCAGGGCGCTGGGACGTTGCCTTCCCGTCCTCGCCCCGCGGAGGTGACGCCCCATTGATTTGTGTTGGGTGGGGACGGGGCAGCCCCTGCCAGGGCTGCGATGGAGAGCTCGATAGTGGGAAGGTCACCGCTGGTGCGGAGGGGAGGACGGGGAGAGGTTGGTCAGTCCATCAGTGCCCTCTGTTGGGTGGACCAGCCCGCTCAGCCACGGGCATCCTTGAAGAAGGATGCTTCCTTCAGCCAAGTGGGGAAAAAATCCTGAATTTTCCGAGCCTCACCATACAGGATCTAGGCGCATCACCGTGCATACAAGCAGTTAGCCGTGGAGCATGTTGTCTCCCTCCAGCCGCCATACCTTATTCCATCTATTCCCATTATCCCTTCAATTACTCATAGGTGCACCGGGCATGAGCTGGGTGTTGGGAAGCCCTTGGGCAGGGATTGAGGTGGGGATCTCACGGCCAGGTCTGCCACTGCCTTCCCCTGGACAACACGGAAAGATGCTTCTCCCTCCTGCCCCTACGCTATTTTTAATCCGTTTAACATAGTCATTTATTTTTAGTGGTGGGGGGATTGTAATTGTGGTGAACTGTGGCTTTTGCAGGATAGTTAATACCTTTATCAGTCCAAATGGGAAAAGGAAAAAAAAAAAAATTCAACCCAAAGCTGACAAGCGTGTGGGCTTGGAGTCTCGTGAGACAAGAGCAGACTTTGCATCCAAGATGTGTCCTTGTTTCTGTCTCTATCAGCTGGTCTAATAAAAGCTCCTAATGTTTCCTACAGGCCCTGCTGCCTTAATTTATGAGTTTGGTGTGGGACCAGGGGCCCACTCGGCTGTCAGAAACATGAACGGGTGGGAGGGATGCTAATTTTGATGGGAACACAGGGAGGCAGAGCAGTCAGGGCTCCCTAGGGAATAGGGATGTGCTTTTCCCAGAAGCCCAGAGGTGGTCCAGGTCCTCATGGTGCTTCTGCAGGGCTTGGCTCTCCTGGCCGCAGTACAGCTCCAGCGCACGAACTGCAACGCTCCCCGCAGCCCATGCTCCCCTTCGGAAATAACCCCGAAAGCTTAAAAGGCTCATCCTGCCTTGAACGTCGCCTCGCTCTATCACAATGTGGTTGCCAGGCTCCGTAGAGAATGACAGCAAAGAGCTTCAAAGCGATGCAAAACCCCCCCACCCCATCCTCCGGCAGCCTCGGGTGCTGCCTGGCAGCGTACGCGTACTCTTGCTCTTCGTGTTTTTACACGATCTGGAAGGTTGGCCCGTAATTCTTGCAGTCTTGAAAAATAATTCATTTTCTCTTCTGGGATTCCAGATCAGGGATTAATTTAATGATTTTTTTCCTTTCCCATTGTTTGTTTTTAATGATTAAGGTGATAGTTATAAATTGTTAACAAGTTCTGGTGGAAATGTGATCCCTGGGAACTTTTTTTTTATGCTGAATAAAATAACAGGGAGATTGATTTAGCAAAGCCGGTTGGGTTGCTGTGTCTTCAAAGATTATCTTGGTTCTGCATGAAGGGCCAGGTTTTCAAGAAGTATTTAGGCCTAACCAAAATCAGGTGCTTAAGCACCTTCAAAATAAGAGAAGCTTCTGTCTGTAGGGAGTGATAATATTTTGTGTTAAATCAGGAAGTGTATTAGACCTTACTTTTTTGGCTGGGTAATTTTTTCAGGTGGATCGTTTCCTCTGGCAAACTGCTGAGCTGGCACAGAGTGATTATTTTGTGGGGGGAAAAAAAAAAAACACAACAAAAAAAACCCCCCAAAAACCGCCCAAAATCCAAACACCTTTCTCTGCTGGAAATGGCCCGTTTCCTGGGAGGTCACCAGGGCTTGCAAGGGTTGATGGTGGCATCTGGGGTGGTGACATCTCCGTGGGGCGTGTGGTGGGGTGGTATTTCGGTACGGCCCGGTGTGGGGCCCATGACTTGGGGCAGAGCTTGTGGGGTGGATGCCTTGGCTCGTTTTGCTTCGCTCTCCTTCTGCTTCGTGTTTGCCGAGCTACAAAGCGTTTACTCCCAGCAATTATTCTGATGAGGCAGGGGGTTATTTGAAAGCTGCCAACGGAGGTTTCTGGGGAAATGTCTTCAAAGGATGATCTTCTTCCGATGGAGGTTGTAATTGTTTAATGATTTTCTGTATGGATTTCCGCGTGGGCTGCTGCAGGACAGCCAGAGCTGGTCCGTCAGCAGAGAGCTTCTGCTCGTGCTTCGCCCTCTCCTCCCCCGGCGCCCGGTGGCTGGTCAGCTGCCTTCTATGCATTATCGTAGTCTTTCGGTTTATATTTCGCTTGGTTTTTACTGCTCTATGTCTAATTAAATCAGTTGACCGCGCACAACTGTGTTGTCTCTCCCAACGCACCTTGCCAACACGCCCTTGGTTTCCCTGGCTGCAGTAACAGCAGAAACAGGGTTGGGGCAGGACCTCTGAGCCACCAAGTCGCCTTCCCTGCTACTGCAGATGATGGAGCACCTCGTCCCTCTCCTAGGCCGGAAAGAACCCCCTTCGTATTCCTTCCCCTAATTGTTTGGACAGTGAGAAGCCTTATTCTAGTTTCTCACCTGAATTTATTCACGGGTGGTTTGTGACCTTTTGCTGATGTTGTCCTTTCACCTTAAATAGCGCTTTCTCTTCCTTCATGTTAAACCTCCTGATACATGGAGAGAGAACAATTTTATCACCTCTCCACCTTCATTTTCTTAGACTAGCAAGTCAGGGTCTCCCAGCAGCTGCCTCTTGTAAAAGGCCACCTTGGCTCTGATGGTCCGGAGAGCTTTCCTCTGAGCCAGTTCCATCCTTGACCCCAGTTTTGGGCGATAAGGATTGCACAGCGCGTCACACGGGGTCTCACCAGCCTGTGTACAGCGACTCTTTGCCCACCTGAAGCACACGCAGATGTTTATGAAGCCCCAGTGTTTACGCGGAGTTCCTGCAACATGCAAGACCACTGCGCTTGAGGAATGGGATTTTAAAAGGTTTGATCCCTTTCTCAATGAAGTCACATTTGAAATTCCCATCGATTTCTAAGGTGTATGTCTAGGACTTAATAAGTCTTGCTGCTCAGTGCCAGGAGTGGAGAACTCCTCTTGACATGATAAACCGCGTGCCAAAGGCGTTGCTGTGACTGATGGAGAGCCGAGGGGAGCGGGAGCTCAAAGCTGGAAGTGGCAGTGTGGGGCAAGGGATGGGTCCCCTCCTCCTGCCCCTTTTGCTTTGCTCAAGGAGTAAGTAGCACATAAATATTCTTAAATCATTTTTTAAAAGAAAGAGAAAAAAGCGAAGCAAAGTTGTGCCCTTGGCTCCCTGACGGATGGGAACAGAGCTTGTGCAAGGCTGAGGAGGACTCCAGAGGCCTGGATCCCGAGCAGGCTGAGAGATCTTGGACACGCTGTGATCTGTGTCTGACATTTTTGGGTCCTTTTACCCAGGTGGGAACGCAGGGAGTGGCCGATCAGGAGAGGCGCAGGAGGATCCTCCTTCCCAGCCACGGCACGTGGTGTTGGGAATGGTGGTTGCATCCCGAGGCTGGCCGGAGATCAACCAGAGATCCTGTCTGATGGAAACTGAATCCTCCTGTTTCCTGATCTAAGCCCCGTAACACAAAGCAGATGTAAAGGTCCAGCTGAGACCAGGAAATCTTTTGTGTGCGAGGTCCTCTGCGTGCTGCCAGCTGGAGGAGCCCATGTGAGGGGGAAATCACAGAACCACAGGGTGGTCGGGGTTGGAAGGGACCTCTGGATATCCCCCAGTCCAACCCCTGCCAGAGCAGGGTCACCCAGAGCAGGTGGCACAGGAACGCGTCCAGGCGGGTTTGGGATGTCTCCAGAGACGGAGACTCCACCACCTCTCTGGGCAGCCTGTGCCAGGGCTCTGCCACCCCCACAGGAATGTTTTTCCTCATGTTGAGATGGAACTTCCCGTGTTCCAGTTTGTGCCCGTTGCCCCTCGTCCCATCTCTGGGCACCATTGAGAAGATTCTGCCCCCAAACCAGGTACCTCTGGGGCAGGAGAGACCTGGCTCTGCAGGGGAAGGGGCAACTCTGCCTGCTGTGAAGTATGACCTGACTTTCTGGAGTGCTCCCGAGTTAAATGACGCCTGTGGCACCACCTACGCCCTCCGCAGGGTGAGGGGGATGCTGTGCCTGGTTCTGCCGTGCCTCTGCCGCCTCCAGCCCCGCGCCGCGGAGGTCCCTTCTGCCCGCAGCTGCCTCCCGCGCCGCGGCACTGCGAGTTGCTAAACAAAGCAAGGGAAAATCAGGCGCAAGCTGTGCAATTTGCAGATGATCTGTGTACCTGCTAGCTTGTAACAGATGTTTTCCTTCGCGTGACCATTTGTGAGCTGCTTCCTTGTCACAGTCTGTAGTAGCTGTAACGCTCGGGAGTGAGTGATATCGTACACCTGCACCCAGCAGCCTTCCTGCCTGTAAACCTGCCTTGCAACTCCAGAAATCTCCCATTACACAGAGTTTTATATCCAGGGCGTCAAAAATAAGCCTGCGTAATATTTTTGATCCAGGCTTTAGGAAAAAAATCAAGGTGAAAAATAGAAGAGGGGTGAATTGCAGGAACTGGCCGGGATCCGCGTAACTCCCTGTCCTCTCCGAGGGGTGGCCGGGAGCGGACGTCGCGAAGGGAGGTGCGACAGAAGGCAAATCTGCCCCGTGTTAGACCTGCTCTTCGTCTCCGATGGCTGGAAGTTGCCTGCGATATTAATATCGCTTTCAGCAGAGATGTTGGTATTTAGCTGTTGCAACTCCGGCTATTCTTGTTAGCCGCGTACGTGCCTGCTTCCTCTCTGAAATGTCACAAATTCTTGGCCACGGCAACTTCCCGTGGAAGTTGGCTCCATGGTTTAACGATGCATTGTGCGGACCCCGCGTTTCCTTCGGCAGGGCTGTGCCAGGGGTCTGGGACCATGACGAGAGGGTGGCTTCTGAGCAGCAGGACATCAGCGCGGCGTAACTAGCGCAGGCTGGCTCGGGTTGTGTGTGGCTTTTCCGACAGGCCTCTAACAGATAAAAGGACCTGCAATTCCTCATCTCCCGGGCAGGTTGGCAGATGCAGGGGAATGGGATATTTTCTTTTGGGTTACCCGCAAGGGGAAAGGGTTGGGTCCGTCTCAGAAAGGCTGTTGATTTTTCCTGACTCCTTGTGAGGACCACCAGGCTGGTATTGCAGACAAAGGGGCAGCAAAGCTTGAAATGAGCCAAGAAGAGCCTTTGCGAATTTTGCAGAGAAGCTTTTCCCTGGTATGTGGCACTCTCCCGGCTAACCAAGGTCTTTCAGGAGCTCAGGACTTTAGCGCCCAGGGATGGAGGGGTGGGCGCACCTCTGCGATGGGAGGAGGATGCTCTGCCTGGGAAACCAGCACTGGGCTGCTGTAACTGTGTCAGCACGCTCCCAGAAACGCCTTCCTCCTCCACTCCAGAGGCTGGATAATGCTAAACCGCAGGGATGACTCTTGGAAATTTGCTCCTGCGTTCGTTTTGCACCAAATTCCCACGTGGGAATCCTCTGTGGGAGCCAGGATTCCCCAGGGGCGCTGCCGGAGCGCGCTGCAGTCTGTCGGGAACGGCTGCTTGCCATCTGCCGCGGAGATGGGCAGCAGGGAGCAGGGGACCGTGACAGGTTTTAGTGAGGTACCTTCAGGCCCAGCATCCTCCAGTACGGCTCTGTCCGGAGCAGCAGGATCAGGCCTCTTGCAGCAGCTGAGCTGAGAACAGAATATAAATTTCTTTGCTACACACAACAGAGGAGAAACCTCTGTTGCGTGGCCAAGGTTTGTCATGCTGCCTGCCAGCCCCCTGGCTCAGTGGGGGCTCTTGGAAACTGGTTGGGCAAAATGGGAAGTGTGGGTATGGGCAGTTGGGTGCATCCTTGTACCCCTGTTCTTCACCTCACGGTGTGAACCGGTCTGCTGCGGCGAGAAACGTGCGGAGCGTTTTTTGGGGAGCATAAGGGGTGAGTGACGTGGGTTTGGAGGTGAAGGCTGGGCCAGGGAGAGGAGACATGCTGACCAGGGGGGATGCATGGGGTGGCAGGAGCTGCAGTTTGTGACTTGGGGATCTTGCTTAAGGCATCCACGCTTTGGAGATAACCAACTTTCAAGGCAGGACAAAGGAGGAGAGGGAACGGGCAGGCAAGGAGTATCCCATGTCATGGGTGAGAGGCGAACAGGCATTTTTCCATGTGTAGCTTCAAAAACCTGGGGCAAAATAGAAGCAAAAAAATTTCCTCTAAACAAAGGGATTGTCCTGGTCCGCTCAGATCCCTTCTTACTTGAAGGGACCCAAAGTAACAAGCACTAGTTAAATTGGAAATCTGGGACAAGGTCAGGAAAAAAGGGGGGCTTTGCCTTGGGACGCTGTCTCTTCCAGCATGATCCCCGTGCGACCCACTTCTGCTCTGCGTGCAGGGGGAAATTTTTCTTCCCTTCCCACTCCTGTTGTCAAATTCATGCCCAGCTAACCGACAAATCCATCTCTTCAGAGATCAATTACAGTGTCTGGCTGCGAAGCCTGGAAATCCAATTAACTCCCAAATATTTTTTTTTTCTGGTTTAAAAGAAAAAAAAAAAAAGGGAGCGGGGGGAGAGGGAGAGAGAGAGACAAAGAGAGAGAAACACATTGAAGTGGGGGCATAAATCACCTCGAAAACATTCCAAACATTAAAATAAACAAGGATGAATTTCAACTTCATTTGTCTCTTTTTGAGACTCTGTCACTGGTGTATTTTGCTGCTCCGTCTGAGCCTCATTTTTGTCTTTGCGGGTGTTTGGAATCGGTCGCTGTCTCTGGAGTGGAGCCCTGGGGCCGGACGCCTGCTGCAGCGATGCCAGGATGCGCTGCCCACGTAGGGCATCCTCGCTTCTGCAGGGCTGTGCTCCGCTCACCTGAGGCTGTGAGGGGTTAAGCCCTCTCCACCCCATAGGGCATTTGGGGACTGATGAAAATGGATGCTCAGCTCTGCCTGGGTCTGAATGGGCTGGTGGTTTGGGTGAGGAGCGTGACCTGCCGGACTTCCTAGGAGGAAATAACTCTGCTTCTCAATCACAGACGACTGACTTTTTGCAGCCACCCAGAACTGGCTGTTCAAATTGAACCTCTCCACCGCAATCTCGTGTCCTTGATCTTTTAGGGGATTTACTCCATTTGGCCAACTCGGCCACGTCCTCAGGCCTCCCAACGGCTTAAAGGAGACTCTTCTCCATGAGAGAGTGAGATGGTGTCTGTGCGGAAACACACGGAGTCCGTTGAAGTGCCTGACGGTGAGCAGGGCCCAGGTGTGTCTCAGGCTGATGGTCTCACAGAGATATTAAGAGAAGGATGGGGAAATACTGCAAGAAATTAAAGGGAAAGAAAAAGCGACTGATGTATTTGTGATGCTTCTGGCTTTGGGAACTGGCCAACCAAGGGTCTAGCAAGCCATCAGTGACACAACTGCGTATCAAAACAAGGGGGGTCTGAGTAGTACTGGAGCCAGAAGAAACCTGAATAAGAGATTTTTCTGTCTCTCAAATGCCCGCTACTTGGCTGAAGACATTTTAGGGTAGGAATGCAGACACCTAAGGGTGGTGGCAGGTACCAGTGACACCCGAGCACCTGTACAGTGGCTACAGATGCGACGTAGCATCCTTGAGGGGCTGGTGCCTGTCTGGAGTGGCAGCAAGGGGGGGAACTACCCTGGGACATCCCAAACAGGGAGGTGTCAGCCCTGGTTTCTGGGGCTGGGGAACGTCTGTCTCCCTCAGGCCAACGGGGATTTGAACCTGAAGCATCTGTGCTGCTGTCTGGACTACCCGTCCCCCTCCTTCAAGAAGCTTTAGTTTTCATTCCAGCGGAGGATGAATAATCCTTGGGGGTTGTTGTGAAGAGGAATTGTCACCCTTCCTTCAGCTCTACCAGAAACTCTTGAAGAAGCAGTTAACAAATAACCTTCCCTTGGGATAAATTAGCTCCCAATCCCAATTCAATAGCTGCTCATTTTAAGATGTCCTTGTTACCTTGTGTGAGTGGCTGATCTTCCTTTGAATCCTGCTGTGTTTTCAGATCCCGTGATTGCTGCAAGCAATCATGAGTTCCACATTAACAGCTCATGCACTGATTGCACCGAGCAGTCCCAACACAACCTTTTGTGAAAAGTTTTGGAAAGTTGGTCTCCGCGCTACGCTATCAGAAAGCTACACAGATCTCAGTCCATCACCTACTCCTGTGACTGAATCTTCAAATGAGGACTGGTTTGCAGGGGCTGGCGTGCAGGGGAGATCTGTGCTTTAGAAAGAAAATCTTGTAGGCATCGTCAAGGAAACTTGGTGATGGCGCAGAGTTGTCCAACAGCCTCCAGGCAGCCTGAAGCAAAGGCTCTGAGATGTGCAAATAGTAACCCAAATGGATTTTTTTTTTTCTTCCAGCCCAACATTGTTGCAGAGTAGGAGAATGGCATCAGGATAGCTAAAAAAAAAAAAAATGATAAAAGAACTGTATCAGAAAGAAAAACCTCCTGCCATTTCATCTTGCCCGCACCTTGCAGTGAGACAGCTTTTCCCAACTCCGTTGAGGATAATTTCTGCTGTACCAAAAAACATCGCCACTGTTTGCAAAGAGTAAGTCATCCTTATTAACAAGCCTCTCTAAGAACAGCAAACTGAAACACGCAGTCTTGCACAGATGCTCCAATATATATCTTTGGCTTTTGGGACCGTTGTGAGATTTTTATTTCCTCTCACACCAATGGCAGCGGTATTGTAAGGTATCTTGCGTCAATTAAAAATCTCTTTAATCAAATACTGGCAGGGGAAGTGTTCAGAATACTTGAAGAATGACTCCTAAAAGCTTTCACTTGGCTGTGAGAGAATTCATCCAGAGACTGGCGTGCAACACAAAATCTTCTCTCACCTTTAATTCCAAAGCTGCCAACAAACCGCAGTGGTGGGTGTCAAGAGAAATCTGTGTCCGATAGGACGGAGCAGACTATGGTCAGTTCTTCTGACCCAAGAAACCTTTGTTATAGATAAAACCCATTACTCAATTTATCAATCCCTAGTTACACTTCAAATTCCTCTATCCCAAATCCACAGGATAGATTACATAGTTTAATTTGAAATGTGAAAGTAGGCTGGAAATCATTGCTGTGCAAATTGCGTAGAGGGATTGTTTTGTTCTCTTCCATGGCTGAACTGGACTTCAAAAGAATAAACAAAATCCATTCTGGTAGCTCCCAGTGAGGAGTATACTTCTTTGGAGAAAGGAAAAAAAAACAACAACAAACCTCCCAATATTTTATTCAACCCAGAGCGAAGCATTTTGATTTGGGGGAATTCAGCTAATTTTCTTACTCCTCAAAATAGGTCAACTTTGAAATAGAAAATGTCACGCTGAAACAGGAAGTTGAATAGCAATGTTTAGAAAATGTAAGACTATATATACATATATTTGGAAGTTTAACAAGCTTGTGAATGGAAAGAAAGCATCCAGGCTATTTATAATTCAATTAGGCTTAGATTTAGGAGTAGTTTTCACTCTCCATAAACTGCATTTCTTTTTCATTTAGAACAATCTCCTTTCTCTGTCAAAGCCCCTTCTCCTGGCTATAGCTGGAAATATATAGCTATAATATAGTTGGAATGACTATAGCTATACTGTGTCAGATAACTGCTGTATTTTTCTTTCCCAAGGCTCTCCAGGCATCTGGGCGTGTTCACTGGGGAGCACTGGCGTTTGGGACCCAGGGGTGGAAAATGAAAGTATGTGCTGCTGGAACTGTTATCAAGGAAATTTAACCATAGAATGGTTTGGGTTGGAAGGGACCTTAGAGACCACGCCGTGCCACCCCCTGCCCTGGGCAGGGACACCTCCCACCAGCCCAGGTTGCTCCAAGCCCCGTCCAACCTGGCCTTGAACCCCTCCAGGGATGGGGCAGCCACAGCTGCTCTGGGCAACCTGGGCCAGGGGCTCACCGCCCTCACAGCCAAGAATTCCTTCCTCAGATCTCAGCTCAATCTCCCCTCTTTCAGGGTCAAACCCTTCCCCCTCATCCCGTGGCTCCCCTCCCTGACCCAGAGTCCCTCCCCAGCTTTCCTGGAGCCCCTTGAGGGACTGGAAGGGGCTGGAAGGGCTCCCCGGAGCCTTCTCTTCTCCAGGCTGAACCCCCCCAGCTCTCTCAGCCTGTCCTCACAGCAGAGGGGCTCCAGCCCTCCCAGCATCTCCGGGGCCTCCTCCAGCCCCGCTCCAGCCGCTCCGTGTCCTTCTGCTGTTGGTGCCCCAGCGCTGGAGGCAGCGCTGCAGGGGGGTCTCACAGAGCGGAGCAGAGGGGCAGAATCCCCCCCTGGCCCTGCTGCCCACGCTTTCACCTGAGTCACTTCGTTGCAGCAGTCCTCTCCTGCAGGACTTCTCAAGGCTTTGTCTCTTTTCCCCCATTCCCCTAAAAATGTCCTATACCACGTTTTCCTTTTGTTACAAAAAAAAATATTTAAAAAGTCTTAGATAATACTGTTCTCTCCTTTGTTTTTTTTTTTTGGTAGCTTTTCAGAGCTCTTGCACCGTCTCTTTGGGGCACTGGTTATGTATGTGTAAGTAGTAAGTTAGTTTCTGTTCTCACTCTGAGGGGTTGGCTTCCAAACTGTTTATTGAGTAATAAAAAGAGAAAATTACAGGCTATTGCCCAGGGATAATGTGCTAATAATTTTATGACTGGACAAACGGTTGGAGCAGCCCACAAATGGTGGTAAGCAGGAAACCTGGTGTCTATTGCCCACAGAGCCACCCCCGAGGAGATAAAACCTCATTGCCAGTAATGAAAGTTGATGCAGCAACTGTGAGCTATTAAAAACTGCTTTGGGGATGGGTGGTGGGATGATCGTTATTACTTTCAGAGTAAAAGTGGCAGATAAGTTTTTTGGAAGGTGTTCAGAAGTTAGTCCTACATGGAGTGTATGTGATGGACCACCATGTCTGCTCGTGCTCAGGTCCACACGGCCCACAGCTGCTGGGCGAGAGGCTGGGAATTGCTGGAAAAACAAAGATTAACGGGTGTTAATGCTTTCAAGCAAACATGAATCATCCCAGAGATAACAAAGGGGTTAGGTTTCTTTAGACATTGTCTAATTGTGTGGCACTCGAGTCCAGCGAGCAGTGTCCCAGCTTTGGTGCTGCAGAGCACGGAGACAGAACCTGCAGCTGCAGGGTGACGGTGGGATTGCCCCCAGCCAGGTGATAATATGCCCCATCCCTCTCACCCCAAAGCCTGTGGTTTTAATTACTTCTATTTTTTAAGCCCGTAGCTGTAGCTGGTTTCGTTCTCATCCAGTAAATCATCCAGCTCCTTTGAGACTCCTGGTGATCCCCTGGCCTCTGTGACGCTGTGGGTGCAACAGGAGCTACGGGCTAATTGTAAAGTGTGCCTCTGACCACCGAATGTGGTCAACTGGTGCCATTTAAATGCTTCCATTCAACTTCCAAAGACTTAGGTGTAAACAGCACTGCTCAGCTTGCTTGCCCTAACCTATTCTGAGATGATGTGCCCCATTCGCCATCTCCAGGAGGATTTCCTAACCTTTCCTGCGGGCCAGAACATCATATATCACCTGTTTGCAGGGGCATGTAGCGATAGGACGAGGGGCAATGGTTTTAAACTAGACCAGGGTAGGTTTAGATTAGACATTAGGAAGAAGTTCTTTACACTGAGGGTGGTGAGGCACTGGAACAGGTTGCCCAGAGAGGGGGTGGAGGCCCCATCCCTGGAGACATTCAAGGCCAGGCTGGATGAGGCTCTGAGCAGCCTGATCTAGTTAAAGATGTCCCTGTTACTGCAGGGGGTTGGACTAGATGGCCTTTAAAGGTCCCTTCCAACCCAACACATTCTATGATTCTATGATTTGCACTGTCTTCTTTCCACTGATGTGAAGTTCAGTGAAGGATTGGGTGAGAAGGTCTCACTCTCTGCCCGTCTCCCACGAGGCGGGATGAGCTGTACCTGTTCCAAACCAGCAGCAGATCCAGTCCTCAACATGGGCAGGAAGCCATGCAACTGGGAGTAGCTGTTCGCAGCTGCCAAGACCTCACATTTGTATGTTAGTGATGCAGATAGAATCTCATAAACCAGTCTCCATCTTGCTTTACTGCTGATTTAATGATCAGAGGAAGAACTTGACTGTTTATTAAAACACTAGACAGTAAACTTTAACAATAGACAGTAAAGGGTTTTGTTTTTCCATCCTTCTGCTCGTTAAAGCAACAACACGTTGGGCTGGAGAGGGACCTGCTCCCAACCTCCAAATCCAGAATGATGGTACGGGGTCATGGTGTGACTGGGCAGCGTGCCCTCCATCAGGCAGGATGGAGAAGTTGGCATTGCTGCTTCCGTGTCTGGCAGATCCAATATCTGAAGAAGGGCAGGGCCTCACCCCTGACAGGGCTGTCTCACGAGGCTGGCTTGCGAATGGCAGAGAGGATGGAGCAGCACAGCTGTCTCTGAAGCCCTCTGTTGTTGCTAATCAGCAGCACTAACTCTGCCAAGCTTGCCAAAGGTATTTGCTTCATCACCCCTTCTCCTTCCTCCCTGGCAGAAGGCATCTCTGCTAAGAGGCCCTGGTGGGAGCCAAGATCTCCAGCGTGTTTGCATGGCTCTGGAGGACGGGCAATCTCTGCCAACTCTTCTGTCCTCATAGCAGCCCAAGCTGCTTCAGGCCCAGAGCCCATGTCATGGCTGGGTGTAAAAATGTGTTCAGGCATCCATCCATCAGTTGACACCTGGTTCTGAACAGTGAAAGTGGCTCCTGAGAGTGTGTTGTTGGGTTGTTTTTTCTCAATTTCTATGGGCCGTGGGGTTCTCTCCTAACATCACCTCTTCAGACTGGTTCCTGTGCTGAGCTGGTTGGCCTGGCTTCTCCTGGGGTTAGTGGAGAAAGACAGGACTTCGTTGCATCATTCGTCCTGTCTAAGGAGAGTTCAGTCAGCCTCCAGAGAGATTGACCTCTCTCCACAGATTATAGTGGGACTCTAGGTGAACTTTTTTGGACATCTGACACGTAGACAGGCTGATGGCTGCAGAAGCAAATTGTGCTTTAGGCCCTAAAACACTTCAGAAAAATGTGTCCCTCAGCATCCGCCTCTTTGAGCTCTTTTGGAGAACCCTGACTGCAAGCACAGCAGTCCTGGTGAGGGGAGGTGGGCTTCCTGCACCTTACTAAGTACTTTCAGTCCTGGGCAAGCCCAAAGCAAGTTACCTTCTAGCTCAAGTCTCGGTCCTGGTAAAGGTTCCCATCCAGTGGGTGTCTGCTGGATCACACAGGAGGAGGGTCAGTGGTTCCGATGTAGGAGAAGCTTCTGCCCTCCTCTTGTCCTGCAGTGGGGTCTGAAATCCGCGTGCTGCTGGAAGCCAGCCTGGTGGGTGAGGAGCTGGTTCATTAGGGAGCTTTATCCAGTGGACCGGACCTCAAATGTGAGAGCAGGGTAAGATGTGCCTTCGCTAGGCTTGAAGGGGGAAGAGGGACTGAAAGCAAGTGTGCATGTGCACCAAGACGGAAAGGAGGGGGTTGATTATAGAATCACAGAATCACAGAATGGTTTGGGTTGGAAGGGCCCTTAAAGATCATCTAGTTCCAGCCCCCTGCCCTGGGCAGGGACACCTCCCACCAGCCCAGGTTGCTCAAACCCCCGTCCAGCCTGGTCTTTGCTTGTGGTCCTGAAATAAAGCAGTATTTGCACAAGCTCAGTACATTTTGGGTGCTGAGCTTCTTTTCTGAGTCACAGAAGCACAGAGTCACAGAATTGCAGGGGTTGGAAGGGACCTTCGGCGATCATCTAGTCTAACCCCCCCTGCCAAATCAGGTTCACCTGGACCCCTCCAAAAAAGGCTTTCAAAAACATAGTTAGCACGGGGTAGGAGTGGAGCTGCTGTTGTGTACCAACAGCCTTCTCCAACGGTGTCTGAGAAACAGCAATCCCCTTGCATGGCAGGCAGGGATTGCACGTGAAGTCCTCCAGGGATCTGTGGCAGGGCTTGTGCTGGCCTATCCACAAACGAACTGCAAAGGGGAGCAGACAGAAACCAAAATTTGCAAAGAAGCAGCATTATTCAGGACAGTAGCAACAAAAACTGACTGCGAAAAAGTGCAGAAGGGTGGCTGCGTACCGATGACTGCGTGATGACACGGCAGAGGAGATTTGATGTTGGTAACTGCACATGGAGAAAGATCAACAGTAGATCAACAAAGATCATACATCAGTGTGGTCTAAAGGAGCTGTTACCACTCTGGGAGGAGACTGTAGAGGCATTGCAGGCTGTTTCTGGAAATGTCAGCAGTGATTACAAAGGCAAGGGCAATGTGAGGAGTTACAGCGGAAGAAATGGAGGGTAAAATGGAGCCTGTCATTACGCGACTGGATACATGGCACGGTGCACCCCCGTCTCGTATGCTGTGTGTAGTTCTGGTGTCCATGTCTCAGGGGGTCACGCACAAGGAAAGATGGGAAAGGAAACCAGAGCTACCCATCGTAGCAGCAGGACCTGCGGTGACCAGGAGACCTTGATCTGAAGAGGACTGAAGGGGCAAATGAGAGGAAATAAGTCATGGGTGGCTTGGAGGAGGTAGATGCGGAGCTGGATGGACCTCAGCTCTGGCCAGGGCTGATGCTGTATAGAGACCCCCCAGCCTTGGCTCTCCGTATTTGATGGTTGGGAATAGGACCTGTGCCGGCACCCAAAAACCAGCTCAGTGGGGAGACATCAGTACGGAGTGGCACACCTGGCCAGACCCCTCTTGCCGTTGGCCTGTAGGACGGCAAACCCCACATTGTCCCCTGTCCTTCTCCTGGCCATTCCCTGTCAGCCCCCCCCGCACAGGAGGGTTGCAAGCCAAGCAGCGGGGAAGTCCCATTTGTGCATCATGCTGTCATCTGGGCTGCACCGGGTGACAAATTTCAGCCCTAGAAGACTTAAATGGACTCGCCCTGATGGCTCAGCCCTGGAAAATCTCCGCGCATCCGAGGATTAAATCCTGGCCCCAGTGAAAACAACTGAGCGTTTTCTGGCGGAGTCCGGTGGGCCAGAATTTAATACCCGGTTTTAAAGGCTCTTTAAAATCAGCCGTGATATATAACCAGTCTTCTCAGCCTCTAAATACCTCAACAAGATTGGCAGCGCGTCGGCAGGGCCATGGGCAAGATTAGTGGCAAATCCATAAGTCGGGAGAGAAACCGGGGAGCCCGGCCGGGGCAGAGCGGAGCCGCAGAGCTGGAATCGCTTCTGGTTGTGGCTGCGGCATGCAGAAAAAAAGCTGGGTAGCAGGTGAAATCCTTTGCTTTTTTAAACACCACAAAATCTGTTGATATGTTTCTGTTTGTGCATAGGCCGCTCGGAGTGCGTTTGTGCATATGTATTTATGTACGTATACACACATACTTACCTCCCCGCAAAGTACATGCACCAAAACACATGTATTTCCTCAGCCTGCGCCTTTCTGTAAATTGCAAAAATACAGACAAAAGAATGAAATTAAGTCCCTTATCATTGCTAAGTCATCAGAAACTAATATTACCTCTACTGGGCATTTTTTTTCCTGAACCGTCCCCACTTCAAGATCCTGATTTAGTGATTCTTTCTGCAGCTCTTTACATTCTATTATTTATAAGAAACAATATTCAGCCCTCCCTTGACGGTATTTGCAGGGCTGCAGAAAGCAGTGCGGCAGAAAGGTGGTAGAACAATTTTGGTTATGTTTCCATAGCTACCTAGCTGCTAAATGTGGTTTATTCCATTTTAAAGTCGACCAACACACACAGGCGCGCACGCACACACGCACACATACGTCCCCGCTCACACGCAGGCACTCGCAAATCACCAAATGAAGTATGTTCAGGCTAATCCCTGGCCTGCCTATTCCAGCCTAATGTTCCTGCGATTTGTATATTTAAAGGGGGTACTTGCTGCATAAATAAATGGCAGGGCAGCGCTCTCGCTGGATACGGCAGGATGATAAACATATTGTTTCTTTCTCGCTCTCCTCTCCGACGTGTGTGTTCCAGTCGGTCCCTGTAATATTATTATGGATATTTTTACCCAGCCGGCGCGCGCCGAGGACGTCGGAGGTGGGATGGTGTCCTCTCGTGGCAAACGGCATCTTTGCAGCCGCCCAGCACCCGCGCTAACGGGCACCCATGGAAAAGGAAGGGAAAAAGGGGTGCCCTAGAACCGCACCGGCGTTTTAGGGGAGAACCTCTTCGTCCGGAGCATCCTGCTGCTGCGACGGCGCGCGAAGCCGGCTCGGCAGCCCCCGTCCCCCTGACACGCGCAGAGGGAGAAACACAGCCCCGTGGTTGCTCCGTGCCCCGTTCAGCGTGGCGGACTGGAGGCCACTGGTTGCACGCAGCTCTCCCAGCCCGTCGCTGATTTAAGTAAGATGAAGGAGGAGGAAAATGAGGCGTGGGGAAGGGACCGAGGAGAGTTTGCCCCCGCAAGGCGTGCATGTCTAGAGAGAGCTGTGTTCCGTCAGGGAGCATCCCAGCCCCTTGGCAGTGGTGGGCAGCGGCGCCGGCTTCCACCCGCTGGAGGGGAGGGAAGGGGTGAGGAGGCAGCGTCCATCCCTGCCGGAGCTGAGCCGCCTGTGCAAATTCTCCCCAGCCCTGCTGAGGAAGGAGACCCGCAGCTTGGGCATGTCTGATCGCTCTGGAGAGACTTTCTTGGCTTAAGCCAGCCATGCTGCAGAATACGCGGGGCTTAACCCTCTCACAGCCACGCAGCATTCTTCTCACGGCCTGTGGCATCACCCCCTCCCAGGTACGCGCCCCCCCAGTGCCTCACTGGTGGAGCTCCTCTCTGGCCCTGCAAACTGGGAAAGGTAAAAGCTGAAACCAGCACAAGAAATAGCTACAGACAGGGATGACAGGTAGAGAAAGTAATAGGAGAAAAGACAGAAAGAATATAAGGGAAGGGTAAAAACGTACCCAGCAGGGAATTTCCTGCCTTAAGGATTATCTGAATGTAATTAAAACATATCTGAGGAGGGTAAATAGGATGTAAATATGAATACAAGGAGGGTCGCATTTAGCTCTTGTCCATCCATCCCGGGCTGAGCATCCAGCCCCCGTTCCCTCCCACGCCTCTGCTGTGTTATCCCTCTGTCACACCGTGACTCCTGCAAATGGCAGGTGACACGTGGCCTCGGGGGTGGCGTGTGTCCCTGGCACACGGCGAGGGGGGGGTCGGTGGGTTCCAGAGCAGCTCCGGCTTTTACTGGGCAACGGTGCGGTCAGTGGGGTTCGTTTCTCTGCTCTGTGCCATGGCAGCCCCTCTGGAGGGATGCTCTGCAGTACATCTGTGCCAGAGCTCTCCCTGTACGCATCGCCCTGCAATTAGGCTCTGTGGCGTCATCCAGTCGACGATATTTTCTGTCCCCCGGTACCTCTTTACTCCGAGTGTGTAGGCAGTGTGGTCATGGCGATGGTACCTTCCCCTCCCAAGCAGCAGTCCTGTTCAGGTACATGAAGTCACTTTTAGATCTCAGCAAAACAGTGGCTTTTTGCAATGCCAGGGATAGAGAAGTCTCTCCTGAAATGGAGCATTTTTGTCACTATTTTTTTTTTTTTTCTGCCCGGGAAAAAATAGGAGAGTGAAAAATGCTGCTGAAAACCATGTTTCATTAGCATTTGTAACCAGGTGCAAAACAAATAAATCATCATTGTAAAGCAAAAAAAAAACCCTCTGACCATCTCTCACCTGCTCATACTTCTTGTTGTTTTGCAGATTCCCTCTGCTCCAGAAGGTTGCCTGGGGTCTGCCAAGGTGCCAGGCACACTTAGTCGCAAATTCATCCTGGGCAGCCTACTCTGAATGAAGAAGCTGGAGTGGCGGACAGCCAGCAGATGCCTTCAGGTGGGTCGCTGGGATTCAGCTCAGCCTGGCGCGGCTGTATGTTCCTGGAGCTCGCATCTGGGATAACCTGGCTGTATCTTCCTGGAGCTCGCATCTGGGATAACCTGGTTAAAAGCTCAGGCAGGTTTTATTGTCCCAGCTCTCTCCCTTCCCAGGCACAGACCCTACTCTTGTACCAGACCCATGTTGCCTTTGGCACCAGCATCCTGGTTCTCCCTGGCTTTGTGGGGAAGATGTTCTCACCTTTATTTGTGAGCCCTTTCCATAGTGATGAGCGGTTAACGATGCTCAGTCCAGGGCCAGCCCATTCTGCCATGTAAAATTGGATCCCTTTTGCCTCCCAAGGTTGCTCCAGCTTTAAGCAGCTGCAGTACCAGACACCCTTCGCTCCAGCTGTCCTCCAAGCAGTTGTACCCTTCCACAAACCCGGTTTTCCACCTATAATTGCCATATTTTTCACACCTTTCTATGCCAGGAGAGCGCAGAACCACAGGGCTGGTTTGGGCCGGGCTGGTGAGCACGGGCATGAGCTGATCACAGACTCATTGCCCAGGTCGTGGTTGTGCACCATGGTGTGCAACAGTGTATGCATGACAACAAAAAAACGGAAACCTTATAAATAAGCACAGCCACGGCAGCCCATGACTGTGTTATTTTCCTCCATGATGTGAGATCCAGTAGCGGGCCAAGAGACACCGTCATTAATACAGGTGTCCAGTTTGTGACCAAGCTGTGAACAGGCTCATAGTTGACTTGCCTCGGCAATTAGGGACATTTGTCTTTGTTGGTTTCCGTCGGACCAGGAGGGGCCGGTGATAAATCGATTCCCTGTGGCCACGCTGCTCTCCTGTACCATCATTATGTGTGATTATAAGCAATAGCAATAATCAGCATGTCACTGGTTGCAAGGCAGGCTTTGCCATCTTTGTGTTGGCCCTCTTTCAGCTCCAGCCCCACAGCAGGCAGATGCTGGAGGCCGGGGCGTTTCGCTGGCTCTGTAGGGACAGGTAATAATCTGAAGGCTACAGATTATTGCACTCCAGGCCCATCTCCAGCAATAAGAAGGTGGCACAGACACATTTCTTCCTTCCTTTTCTGCCCCTTTAGCCATTGGCACTGGGCAGGGGACTCGTGGGACCTGGCAGGACCCAGCTTTGGCTTGCCCGCTGTGGCAAAGGGGCAGGTCGCCTTCCCATCGTCCTGGGGGACGGCAGAGTTGATAGAGGAAGCTGCGAAGAAAAGCATTCATCCAGCCC
Organism: Dromas ardeola; assembly: GCA_013398915.1. NCBI lineage: Eukaryota > Metazoa > Chordata > Aves > Charadriiformes > Dromadidae > Dromas > Dromas ardeola. Next base: position 626,782 of record VYZM01019549.1, on the reverse strand, counting down.
TCC
>VYZM01019549.1:601676-618670 GCA_013398915.1 Dromas ardeola | reverse complement strand
ACAGGCCTTTTTGGCAGCCTGGCAGGGACGTTGTTAGGCTGGGAGCAGCGACCATCTCTCGGTGCCAGCTTGGCAGATGGGGGTGGGACAAGAAGGGGAGGGCCTGAAGGTCCTTTGCTGTCTGGACCGGCTCAAGATAAGTTTGGGGCTACAGCCCAGACCAGTGGCACTTGGGCAGTTGGCACCAGAGAGAGGTATCTTGGTGGCCAGCTAGAGATGTGACAGGTCCTGCAGGGCAGGGGGTCTCTTTTGGAGATGTCCCACTCATCCAAACTGAACTCAAGATGGTCCTACCTCGGCTGGTCCATCCAACCTCGGGCCTATTTCTGGTGTATCTAAGCCTGGTTTTGCTGTTAGCTGGACGGCTCCCTCAGTTCTTGCAGTCCTCTTGTCTGGCACTGCTGGCGAAACAGTGACCAAACCACAGAAGCTGTGGTGGATCTGCCTACCTTGGTACAGAAAAGCACTGCATTGGCAGAAGGTGCCACCATGACTGCTCCATCAAGGCTGAGCTGCTGAAGGATGCAATCTGCGGCGAGTGACTTTTTTTACCCTCTTTTACCTAAAATATATTTCGTGAGACCAGCACTCACAGCATGAATCCAGAGCTGGGGGATGTCCAACCATCTCACCTTTCCAGGGATCAGCACATCTGAAGGTATCCCCAGGCCCACCGAGGGGATGGACCAGACGCCTTGGCCAAAGGCGTTTCCAAACTACCTTGCTAATACCAACACACGCTTTGAGGTAAGGCATGATGTGGGATTAGCAATTAAAGTGGAGGTACTGATTTCTTTTTAGGAAATCCGATGAGAAGGAGGAGCCCTACATCTCCAGCGTCTCCGGCTTAAAATCAGCAGGCAAGCCAAGCCCATGGAAATGAGAGCAGGGCCAAACTGCTCCCACCGGGACTGTTCACGCTTTGCATTTTGCAAATGTAAAGTCCTCGCCGGTTCAGGGCTTCCAATTAGAGCCGGACAAATGAAAAACTTCTCAGCTTGCTGCCCAATCCTCCACCAAAAAAAAAAAAAAAAATTCAAATAAGAAATGGTTTGGATCAATGCAAAGTACAGACCCTTTGATTATTTTTTTTCCCCCCACCAAAATAAACCCTTCTCCTCCCCACACCGATTAATTTTAGATCAAATGAAATGTTTTATTCAATTGCGGACTGAAATGTCATTTCAGAACATTAACCAGAATCAGATTCCTTTTTAAAAAGTGGCAGAGCAAAAAAAAAAAAAAGTTCAACTTTTAAAACTTTCTTTTCTCCCCGCATGCATGTAGGAACAAATTTGTTTTTTGATGAAAAAACCCCCACGTGTTTCTGGTGAACCTTTTTGGTGAGCAGCCCGTGGCAGTGTAAGACCCCGGGAGAAGGGGGGAGATCCAGCCCTGGGGGGGAGGCCAACGTCGGCGGAGCTGCACGGCACAGGTTGGCCAAAATCATCTTCATTCCCCAAGAGCTTCCTCCTACTTCTCTGCCGACTGCTCTTTAATCAACTATTTAAAACCCGTCTCGGAGACTTTCATCACTTCCCAAATCCCTAGGGCTTAAAAAAAAAAATAAATGCAATAAAACAGGAGACGACACCGCATTGGTGGCCGGTGTCTGGTCTGAGCCTGATCCATCGAAGTGGGCTGGGATGCTCCTGCACGGGGAGGTGGGGCTGGGGCAGGAGGACGAGGGAGGGTTTGGGGGAATGGGAAATAAATTGATTTTTCCCGGAGTCGTGAGTCCAGGCTCCCATTTTCAGCGTGGCTACAGCGTGCATCACAGGCGGATCTGGAGGCAGGGCTCCAAAGGGATTAGTAAAGATTTATTTTTCTTCTTCTGGAGTGAGATGAAAGGGGGGAGGGGGAGGGAGAGACGAGCGAGGAGTCCTACAGAAAGGAACTCATTATTTTTTATCTTTTCCAGTGACCTTGTTTGTTTTATTCCTGCTTGAAAGCAGTTTCTTTCCTCGTGAAAGTTTGGAGATATCTGGAGACTGGGGGCAGTGAGAAAGGGAAAAAAGGGAAAAAAAAAAAAGGAGGTGGGTGAAGAGCAGAGCAGAGCAGAGTCATCTTCTGTGTGACTCCCCTGGTCCTCACCCTAATCGTATCTGCACATCTCCTAAAGGAATTGCTTCAGAGCCATTACAAGAGGGATTTTATTTTATTTTTTCCCTCCTCTTTAATTCAGTGGGCTTTGATTCAGGCTGGGAAGCAACGAAAGCTCACTAACACATGTCTGCTTCCCTTCTCCGCCTGCATGGGCAGCATGAAAGGGGGAGGTCGCCACTGGGGATTCAAGTTGCTCAGGGGTGAAGTTTGCTGTGCGGCACCCCATTAATTTAACCCTGGCTTTTATATTTTCCTTAAGCACCCTGTTTTCCAATTAGTCGCTGTGCTGGGAGCGTGTGGGCTGTGGAAGAAGGCAGCAGCGTCAGGGAGGTGACCATCTGGGAGCCGCGAGGTCCAAGGGACCACCAGTAGATGTTGGGAGTGACCCAAACCCAAGGGTCTGCTCTGCCCCGACTGATGCTGCCTTTGCAGGGTAAGAAGAGCTCCCCAGAGCCCCACGACAGGCAACCCATTACCCCCATAACCCCCTATGGTCCCCATCACCTCCACAGTCCCTGGGCCAGGAAGGTGGACATGTCCATGGCCACCTTTGTGGGCTGCAGCGGGTCTGCAGCCGAGCATTGCCCTTGAATTGCGAAGACACAATGGCACATTCTTCCATGCTGTCCCTGTGGCCACATTAACAGCCTCTTCCTTTGCATTAAATTGGTGGCATTTAACCTCTAACCCCTCGTGTTAAAAAATAAAACCTAAACAGCATGTCCCAGGTGCAAGGACAGCCGTTAACCTGGAAAAAAGCCCTCTTGCCAACAGGCGGGGTGGCGAATTTTAGATAAAACCCAACCCTTGCTTTCAGCTGGCAGCTCGGGTCGATCTTCTCGTGGTTACTCATAAATACTTATGAAAATGTTTCAAGTGCTCAATTTGCATAGCTATAAAGTCTCATAAATAATGCTAGGTACTGGTATTTAATTATGTGACCTATATTGTGGAGGCATTTGTGGAGATCAGAGTCCTTTGGCATGGAGACCAGGGTATTAAGTGGCCATTGAGTTGCTGTCAGAGCAGCCGTAGAGAAGAAAGAGGCGGGGACCCGGCCCAAATGCCCACCTGCAGCTTCTTATCAATACTGGCACTTATCAAGGATAGCTGAACTTAAATACATCTCTTACGCCTGCTATTGGGAGCAGCATTTTTACTAGCAGGAGTCCCAGAGCAGCCCATTTAGGAGTAGGGGGATATTTCCCAGTAGGGCTGAGGTACGTGGTGGCCCTTGGTACGTGCAGAAGACTCTGCTCTGCGAACGGGAGGACCCTCTTGAGGACGCCAGCCCTCACCCAGTGCAAACGCCAGCCAGCCGCGCATGGGAAAACTCCAGCTAAACTAAGGAACTAAGGGGTTTCAGGCTGGCTCTGATAAGCATTGAATTCAGTGGGAAGTCTAGAGTCAGTGGGCTTCTCTAGATTTAGCCCTCGGACTTCAAAGGGAATTAAAAAAAATATCTTTTTTTTCTTTTTTCTTTAACCCACCGCGCTACCGAGTTGTTCCTAAAGCCCACTGGAGAGAAGAGGCGCGAGTAGAGGTTGTGCGACGGGGGGCACAGGGAGAGAAGAGAGAATGGAATGAAAAGGTCTTTGTAGTAACTGTGCTTCGGCGAGAGCCTGCCCGGCTGCCGGCTGGGGTCCCGTCTGAGACCCGCGTGGGGGCAAAGCCTCATCCTCCTGGGCTGCCTCCTCCTCCGGGGAGCGCCAGGAAATAATCCCAACCCCTGCCCCCAGCTGCAGCGGCTTTTAAACAAATTTTTTATTTCAAGGGGAAAACATTGCCAAGGGGTTCCCCTGTAGAAGGTGGTCCCAGCCATCGCCCTGGGGCGTTTTACCCTTCCCGAGGGCGGCAAGCGGCTGATGCAGGCAGACCCCTACCCATGGCACCCCCGGCCCTTGATGCAGGCAGACCCCTGCCCGTGTCATCCCCAGTCCTTGATGCAGGCAGACCCCTGCCCATGGCACCCCCGGTCCCCTCCCGGGGGGCTGCTCGCTGCCAGCATCCAGCATCACAAGCCGTGTCTGTCTGCCAGCACGAGGCAGCGAGGGTATGATAAATAATTTATTCTCTGGGCAAGGCGGGGGGGTGGGTGGTAGGAAGAGAGAGTGAGCTTTTAATTAAAATGGTAACTTACAGATCAAATAAATATGAATAAGATGCCAAAAACAACGGTATAAATCCCAAACATTCTCTTGTGTTTTAATTATTTGTGTTGATAAAACAAGAACGAAGGCATTTTACTCCGCTTGGAGGGCGAGGAGGCAAAAGGTTATGCTGGCATTTTTTATGTTCTTTTCAAGGAACAAATGTTTCAGAAGCACAGATCTGACAAACTATAATTCATATCAGGAATTAAATTGGAATTTAGAGAACAATTGTTAATATTTCAAAGTAATTGTTTAAGAAATTATCATTTTGGTATCTGCCTCAAAAATAATTACCCACCACTAATTTTTCTTTTTCAAAGGCTGCTATTTGTTGGAATAGTGGAAAGATGAGGAGTTTTTGCTGTGGGCTATTTATGTAGTTCAAATGAGGAGATAAATAGGAAGGGACTTTCATGTTCCTAGGCAAATGAGTCTGACTAATGTACGGCTTCAAGCTCAAAAGTGGGCCCTGGATTTACTTGAAAATTCGGGGAGTTTTTTTATGGATGGGATTTGCAAGTCACAGCAGGCAAGCGAAGCAACAAAACCCCTTCATGTTAATTAGAAACGGGGCCTCAGAGAAACCCCTCCCCGCATGGAGAAACGCCGGGGTACCGGCGTGGTGGCTCTTCCCCTGGGTCGGGGGGAAGTCTCCCCCGAATCACGCAGCCCCAGCCGGGGCATCTTTCCTTGCCCCGTGTCAAAGGGGATAGGGTTGTGTATTTGCAGGTCATACGTGTGCTTTTACCACTGATCATTCCAACACGGACAGTACAGCATGCCGGACAGCCGAAGGAGACGCGATGTTGTCCACTGCACAACCCTACTGCACAGCCCTCAGCATTTCGGGGGTGGAAGAGGAGAAATATTCACAGATTTACAGAATGGTGGGGGTTGGAAGTGCCCTCTGGAGATCACCCAGTCCAACGCCCCTGCCAGAGCAGGGTCACCCAGAGCAGGTGGCACAGGAACGCGTCCAGGTGGGTTTGGAATGTCTCCAGAGACGGAGACTCCACCACCACTCTGGGCAGCCCATGCCAGGGCTCTGCCACCCCCACAGGAAAGAAGTTTTGCCTGATACTGAGATGGAATTTCCCATGTTCCAGCTTGTGTCCATTGCCCCTTGCCCTGCTGCTGTTCCTACTTCTGCTCTTCATATAGGCCATCCGTAAGTTGGGACATCTGTGGCCTCCTGGAAAGGGGGCCGGGTACTTGATTATTTAGAGGATCATGGGGACAAAAACAGGGTAGAAGGGATCTTAAACAGCATCTTCTGCATCCTGCAGCCCCAGGGTGGGGTTATCCAGACCCTGTAGCACCCTGCCCCAACCCTCTGCTGTGCTGCGCTGCTGGAAAGCGTGTCCTCCTCCCTTTCCTCAAAGGACGGAGAGAAGCTGCAGCGGTGATAGCACCCGGAGAGGTTCAGCACACGGCAGTTTCAAGGGATGGCTGTAGGTTTCTGTGTTCGGAGAGGATATTGCAAAGGGAAACTATTTCCATGAAAACACAGTTGCAAACGCGAAAGGAGAAACTATTTTCTGGGTCTTGTTAAATTTTCCTGCAAAATTATTAATCCGTCTGTGTTAGGAATAATTCTCAAGTGCATTTTGAAATACCTCGCTTCCCGACACACGCTCTTTTTTAACCCGCTAGTTTTTCTCTAAGCAACGCTGATGTTGACGGTAATTTTTAAAGCGCGGGGGGAGACGCAGCATTTTTTACCGAGTCTTCAGGGAAGACTCTCACCGCAAACACCGTTTTTTCATCTGAATCGTCACCTCAGTGTCACGATATCCTCTGGCTTCCCCAGGCACTATCTGGGCCCCCCACGTTGTCCTGCTGGCCGCCGGGTTTTCTTGCCTGACATTGCCCAGCAGGTTGGTCCCTGCACCCTGTGAAGGACCCGTCCTGCCCATAAATCCGTCCAGCAACCTCCCGGAGGGACGATCCTACACCTTTTGGGTTGTTAATGTGTCTTCTGCCCCCTTGATGCTACACCTCCCTCTTCCCTTTGATCTCAAGGACTCCAGACTCTCATGAAGACGCTGGTCTGGAGGCTAATGAGGAATACACTTGACCTTCGCAGACGCTGTGATTAAAGATTACCGGAGAATGTGGGGGAAGCAAACAACAAAAAAAAAAAGCTCCTTTTGGCTTCATCCTCCCAGCTTGTTGTAAGTATCCCAATTACGAAGCAGATCACAGAGGCTGTGCTGGAAGACATTGGTATCAGCAAATTAGCAGGCTGCAGCGGGAGCAGTAATTAAGGCAGCTTTGTGTGTGCCGGGGTCTGGGGCTGTCGCTCCCGTTCGCGTCCTGCTTGGAGTCAGGGTCCCCCCCCCGACGCCTGGGGATGGGGAACCTGCTTGCGCCGCACGTACCCTGATTTTTAAATAATTGCCATGTTTTAGGAATTAATTGTAGCGATTGCAGGGGAAGGACAGAACACAAAGAAAATGGCAACGGCTTGTGCTGCTGCTGCAGCCCACAAAGGTGTCGGTAAAACACTGTCCATCCGAGGACGGGCGGGAGAATTCAGAGAGGAAAATGTTCTCTTTCCCCATGGAGAAGGGAGGATGAGAGATTCATTCCCCCCTGGGCCTCCTGCTCTTGCATGGCAGCAGGTGGGTCCCTGGTAGCTCCTGCTACATGGGAGAGCTTGGAAAACGTGGGGAAAGGACTGGCGCTTTGCTCAGCAGAGCCATCCCCTGCTGGAGGAGCAGAGAGGTCCTCTGCTGAGCCGTCCACACCGCTCTGGCTTTCGGCGGATGAGGGAATAGGGTTCACAGCCCTTCCTTTGGGAAGTCAATCTGTAGCATAGATCTGTTCATAACAGACGTCTCTGCCATGGGGGTTTCCCCTACTATTAAGCCAATCATAGAATGCTCAGGTTGGGAGGGACCTTTCAGACCATTGAATCCAACCATCAACCTCACGCTGACAAAAACCATCACTAAACCATATCTCTAAGCACCATGTCTGCCCGGCTTTTTTAGATCTCCAGGGATGGTTCCTCAACCACTACCCTGGGCAGCCTCTTCCAATGCTTGACAACCCTTTCCGGGAAGAAATTTTTCCTAATATCCATCCTAAACCTCCCCTGGTGCAACTGGAGACCATTCCCTCTTGTCCCATGGCCGGTTCCCTGGGAGAAGAGTCCGACCCCCCCTGGCTACCCCCTCCTTTCAGGCAGTTGCAGAGAGTGAGAAGGTCTCCCCTCAGCCTCCTTCTCTCCAGGCTGAACACCCCCAGCTCCCTCAGCCGCTCCTCACCAGACTCCTGCTCCAGACCCCTCACCAGCTCCGTTGCCCTTCTCTGGACACGCTCCGGCACCTCAGTGTCTGTCTTGTGGTGAGGGGCCCAACACTGGACACAGCACTCGAGGTGGGGCCTCACCACCTCCAGTAACAATATTTTCCTATTCTTAATTTAAGCCAATACTACTTGTTCTGCATCAGTGTAGAGGCATTAAAAAAAAAATACCTCCCTTTCACATTGTTTATCATCTCTAAATATCAGAGCTAACAACCCAGGTTTCTTTTTGCTCTTTACAACCTGCCTCATAAATCATCCGCAGACTGTTGGGATCGTTTCAGAGCTCTTCCCTGCTGTCCCTGTCCATGGGAATGGGCTGCAAATTTCCACGTGGATCAGATCTGAATTGGTCGTCTTAACCCAGAGGCTAAAGAAACAGCGATCCTTCTCTCTCCTGCAACACATTTATTTCACAAAGGCTAAAAACTGTTTGTTTTTTTCTTCTCTGATACAGAACAATAAATCTTTTTTGGGTCTTTTCTTTTCTTTTCTTTTCTTTTCTTTTCTTTTCTTTTCTTTTCTTTTCTTTTCTTTTCTTTTCTTTTCTTTTCTTTTCTTTTCTTTTCTTTCTTTTCTTTTCTTTTATCTCTTCTCTTCTCTTCTCTTCTCTTCTCTTCTCTTCTCTTCTCTTCTCTTCTCTTCTCTTCTCTTCTCTTCTCTTCTCTTCTCTTCTCTTCTCTTCTCTTCTCTTCTCTTCTCTTCTCTTCTCTTCTCTTCTCTTCTCTTCTCTTCTCTTCTCTTCTCTTCTCTTCTCTTCTCTTCTCTTCTCTTCTCTTCTCTTCTCTTCTCTTCTCTTCTCTTCTCTTCTCTTCTCTTCTCTTCTCTTCTCTTCTCTTCTCTTCTCTTCTCTTCTCTTCTCTTCTCTTCTCTTCTCTTCTCTTCTCTTCTCTTCTCTTCTCTTCTCTTCTCTTCTCTTCTCTTCTCTTCTCTTCTCTTCTCTTCTCTTCTCTTCTCTTCTCTTCTCTTCTCTTCTCTTCTCTTCTCTTCTCTTCTCTTCTCTTCTCTTCTCTTCTCTTCTCTTCTCTTCTCTTCTCTTCTCTTCTCTTCTCTTCTCTTCTCTTCTCTTCTCTTCTCTTCTCTTCTCTTCTCTTCTCTTCTCTTCTCTTCTCTTCTCTTCTCTTCTCTTCTCTTCTCTTCTCTTCTCTTCTCTTCTCTTCTCTTCTCTTCTCTTCTCTTCTCTTCTCTTCTCTTCTCTTCTCTTCTCTTCTCTTCTTTTTCTCTTCTTTTCTTTCTGTAAGGTTCATTACGGGAAAAACAAGGGAGGGAGAAGCCAGGCCCTCCCTGGGTAAAGCGTGCTGCCCCAAATGCATCCACGTACCGGGGTACACGGAGACTGGGGTGATTTCCTTGCAGTTGCTCTAGGAACAACCTGCCCGCCCTACAGGACAGGTGGAGGAGCTCCTCAGGGTTGTGAGACAGGATTTAGCCACTCAAAGGTGACATCGCCACATCACCAACCCCTTCCCCCTGGGAACACAGCACTTGGTAGAAAGCCCCTTCAGCAGCGGCCAAGGGCTGGGTTCGGAAGCACTCCTGCTCTCCAAAGGATGCTGGCAGGGTCAGCGGGGAGGATGCTAGGAGCAACAGCAGATGCCCAAATAACTTTTCACACTGATTTTCCAGCAAGCCAAACAGTCCATGAATCATGGCCCCTGCTTGTTCTACCTGGGAGCATGCCTTAGCATAACGATGTGACCTTTGGTCTGAAGCTCTCATCTTCCTCTTTTTATTCCTTAAAGCCTTTACAACAAACAAACTAAATTTGATCTGTGTTGTGCTAGACCCAGAAATGACCTGACAAATCCATGAGCATCAAAAGTATCTTCAGGAGTTTAAGCAGCATAGTCGTAAAAATCATAGACTCATCTGGGTTGGGAGGGACCTTTCAGATCATTGAATCCAACCATCAGCCTCACGCTGCCCAAACCACCACTACCCCACGTCCCTCATCACCACGTCTGCCCGGCTTTCAAATCCCTCCAGGGATGGCGACTCCACCACTGCCCTGGGCAGCCTGTTCCGAGGCTTGGCATCCCTTTCAGTGAAGAAATTTTTCCTAATATCCATCCTAAACCTCCCCTGGCACAACTTGAGGCCGTTTCCTCTTGTCCCACAGCCTGTTCCCTGGGAGAAGAGACCGACCCCCCCTGGCTACCCCCTCCTTTCAGGCAGTTGCAGAGAGCGAGAAGGTCTCCCCTCAGCCTCCTTGTCTCCAGGCTGAACACCCCCAGCTCCCTCAGCCGCTCCTCACCAGACTCCTGCTCCAGACCCCTCACCAGCTCCGTTGCCCTTCTCTGGACACGCTCCAGTCACCCTGCAGGTCACCACCAAGCAGGTGGAAGACTTCATTCACTGTGGGACATCTCAGGCGCCCAGGATGCTCTATCTACCTGCACGTATGTTCACAAAGGCTTGTGGTGAACCGTGTCTTCTTAGTAAACACGTCACAGGCATGGTGCAATTTATCGTAACCAAACATATAGAGCCCGGGTTTCTGAAAAAGGTTTTGCAAATGTGATCCAACTCTCCCCAGAAGTCATGAGACTATCACCCTGGGCATTTGAGGCGTGCTGGCTTCCTTGGCCAAGGGAGCAACTGTTCCAGCTGAGCAAAACCAAGCGGAGGGCTGGAGAGCGTGGTCTGATGAAGGGAGGCGGTGAACAACTTTTTCCCTCCCGGGAAAGCTAGGCATTTGCACCGAGGATAACTTAAAAGAGAGATGTGCGTTCCTCTATCTGCGCTGGCAATGCCGCGGGTCCCAGGCGGCTCTCTGGGTGGTGAGGGAGGTGTCGGTATATTTTTGCATACAGGGGAGCTGCTCGCAAGCAAAGTGCTCTAATTAGAGGAAAATATTTGATCTCCATAGGCTTTTGGTGAAATATCTTAGAAAGGCAGCAGATGTTGCTGAAATTATTCATTCAACTGTTTTCCCCCTTTTTCTTCCCTTGTTTTTTTTATGAGGAACACTGAATTAAAATTCGATAAACAGCTCATGGCGGTTTACTGGGGGGTGCCAAAAACTTGCTCTGAATCAAAGCTGATGCCTTATTTGAAGGAAAGTACGTGCACCAACATCCCTCTGCCTTTTGAAAACCACAAGCTATCCAGAACCTCCAGCTCACCCTGGGAGCCATCAAAGACTCCCCAAAACACGTCGTAGCACATATTCCTCTGGTGTCACCCTGGTCAGCACAGCATCCAGATGACCTGCACTCTGCACGGTCCTGCCTTGTATCACTCCTTTGCCCCGTAATTCCCCTTCTCCGATGAGCCAGACGGCTCTAAATCTGTCTCCTTGGTCCCAAAAGAAAACATACATAAATACAGGACTGCATCAAGCACCTTCCAGAAGGTCCTCGTGGAGGCACCTGACTTCTTCAGAGTGGATTCAGATGAGGAACTTTTCCAGACAGGAACTTGAATCCAGGCGTGAACTCTTCAGTTCAAGGAGACTTGGGAGACCAAAAGCCCTGTTTTAGAATATTTTGCCCCATTGTACAATATTATGTTGCAGTCCCGGCTGTGTGAGCACTAAGCTAGTTCTGAACTGACGTGCGGTGAGAGACAGAACCTGCCACAAGCTCCGTTGAACGGGCGGAAAAGCGGAAAAATTAGTCTCCTGGCAGAAATGAGGCACGTATGGAGAATACGTGTGGTGGTCTACAACAAAGGGTAGCTGGAAGCCAAAAAAATGCAAAAGATGGTCTTGCAAACCCATGTGGAATTTTGCTTTTTAATGCCAGAAGTAAGGGGATTTTCCCCAGAGAAGGGGTGCTGTTCTCGAGCCCCAGCAGACCACATCCCAAACGCCACCAGAGTCTCCCACAAGCCCAGGCAGCGCCATTCGAACCGGGAATAATCACAGACCGTTCTCCTTGAAATGCCGTTGTCCAAGGGTCTGTGGAGAACCAGCTACACAGGGGGAACATCAAACGCTGCCTGAAAGCAGAAACCCCGCTGTTTCGATTATGGAGTCAAAACAAGGGTCTTTAGGCATTTGCTTGTCTCGTGTCGCCCCAAAAGCATCTGCAGGACACCACATGCAGCCCCACCGGACAGGTCAGTTAATTATGCTGAGTGAGTCAATACATCGATTAGTTTATCAAATGATAAACAGAGTTTCTGCTTTCATCAGCGTTGTGAATATTAATTGATCTGACAGGCTGAAGCTTGGTAAAACAAGTAGAAGGGGCATCGGGGCATCACTGTATTAATTAGCCATGTTGAAGCTGCTTTTAGCTGCTTCCGAAGTTTAATCAATATGCTACATTTGAGTCCCAAAAGGCTTATGAAAACAGCCTTTGAAATCCTTTAAATTGTTTCCTCTGTGAGGTTTTGGACTCATGGCGTATTCTTGTTCTGCTGTTTTTCTTCTTTTTCTTTTTTTCCCCCCTCCTAAAATCAATAGTGACCCATAAGGACTGGTAGGGGCGGGCTTTCTTATTTGTGTCACAAATTTGCATTCACAAGGAATAGAAATAAAATGAAAAAGATCTTCTGTTTTAGTACAATAATAATAATAATCCTAGACACTAATGAGCTGCCCTCTGCCTTCCAGCTTCTATATGCAGTAAATTACCTCTATAGACTTAATCTGATGTGAATGGGCACGGCACCATTTAAATCATGTTTTCCTGAGCCCTTGCATACTGCTCAGACTTTGACTTAATACAAAGTCAGGCTGGAGCTTGTTAAGACATTTTACCGAGAGGGAGGACGGAGAAGGTGGAGCTGAAGATAAAGCCGGGAATGAAGCTGGGGAGGGAAGGGGATGGAGGGCCGCGACCACAGGAGGAGGTGGGGATGGGGAAGGCAGAGCTGCTGCCGTTCGCCAAGTCTCGATGTTTTTCAAGGAGGGGAAAGGAAAGCAAGAGGAGGGGACAGTGGGAATAGGGGGCACATGAGGAGGAAGACATGAAAGCAGGGATGAATCGGGAGAGAGCAGGTGCGTCTCCAGCGCATGGGTGATGGGTCTGTTTGGTGCACGAAAACAGCGCTGAGGAAGAGCAGTTCACCAGCAAAGGCACCACAGGGAAGGGAATAAGGGGTCATCCTGCAGACGGGGTCTTTGAGAAACGCCTCTGATTTTCATGCTCTAAGACCTGGGGAGGGCATGGTGTCTCTGCCACCAGCTGGCTTTACGAGGAAGTTGGACAAGGTGTGATGAAGGAAGGGCCATACATCCCTTGCAGAAATGTCCTGATGGCCTGCCTTCCCGCAGCCTTTTCTATGGCTTTATCGTTAACCCAGCGCTTGCCCAAGAGCCCAGCTGAATCTGGGACACCCTCCTCTCCCAGGGGATGTCTTCGGAGATGTCTTCAGTCTGTCCTCGTGGCCGGTGGTATGCTGGGGATAGCTGGGGAAGCAGAGCCCCAGACGACCACTCACTGGCAACTCCGGCCACTGCTCCAGCCGACCTGTGGATATGCAGAGACCTGAAAGAAATTTTCTGACTCCGTGAGTTTCTGACCTCGTAATTTGTCGCAGCATTCAGCTATTTTGACTTTTCAAGACAAAACTTCCCCAGATGTGCCCGTAGCAGGTTTCCCAGCACACTTCCCCCGTGCCTTCAGCAATTCCGCTTGTGTTGACTCCCCGAGGTCACCGCTACAGATGTCACACCAGCGCAGTCAACACCGGGAGACCAACAGTGCTTGAAACGGTTCTCAGGGCCCCAGCATAATTATAACAATTAGAGAGTCGGGCCCTGAGCTGTGCTTTCTGACGCACACATCTGCCACACAGACTTCATTGCATGTGCAGATCCTGTTGTTAATAATGGAAGATGCCCCAGTCTCTCCGTGGGCAACACTCTTTGCTACGGGCAAGGTACTAAATCACATTTGAAGTTTCTAGGCCAAAATATTTTACTTTTATTTTTGAGGAATAAAGTTCCCAAAAAGTGTGAGGCAAATTTCCAGGACTAACTTGGCTCTCCTGGTGACAGGCAGAAAAGGAGGCCGCCTTGCAGTAGGTGAAGGCTTAGACCATCCTGTAGTGATGGTGTAGAAGGGATTAGATGAACTGGAGAAAAACAGGGCTGAAAAGGAGACAGTAGTTGTGTGTGCCACCCCGCTCCAAGGCAGAGTTAACTCTTCCCTTATCACAGCCAGTGTAGAGTCCCAGGAACAGGAGAACATCTCAGCAACATCCCTGGAGGCACCAGTCATTTCTCAGGTCTTTGGATCACCAACATTCTGCTACCAATCATCAGCCCCAAATGCACAGGGACCCTCAGAGCCAGGAGAAGGCACCAAATCCTTTTACCAGTGGTATTTTGCAAGCGTGGGCTGGCCGGCATGTGGTGAGGAGAGCTCTGCTGCCTGCTGTACCCCACGCTGGCCTGAGTTAATCCTGCCACAGTCATATCACAGAGAAGCTCCTGCACAAGATGAAGCGAAAGGACTCTGATGACATCCAGGCCTGTGGGTCTCTCCTGTTCAGATGTCCCGTGGTTTGTTCCTTCCCTCTATGCCTTTAGCCAAAAGATCAAGGATGTGGCTACAACATGCCCGTTGTAGGCCACATCTCAGACTCATCCTCCTTCCTCCCAGCCTCGGTCACGATCCAACTCTGCTCGTGGTGGCCCATCAGGTCCCCCTTTCCAGCAATTCCAACCTTTCCTGTCACACAGATGTGTGCGTGAGGTGTCCTCGATCTTGGCAACGTGGCAAAATCCCCTTTTGCCTGTGGTTTGGGAAGCCAACCTCAGTGCAATTTATGCACCCTGGTGATGGAATGGTTGTGCTGCTGAGTCTCTGAAGGTGCGGAATAGGCTGTACAAGGTCAGGACTCCCTCCTGGGCCACGGACAATGGCAGTAACTAACATTAATAGCTTCTGCTCAAAGGGACGGGTCTGAACACTGAGAAGATCAATTAGTCTGTGACTCCTCCACAGAGGCCTCCCAGAGAGGAGGACAAAAAGACACAGGTGTCAGAGCCGGGCAGAAAGGTGCGGAGGAAGAGAAGGGAATGAAAATGCACATTCTGCAGCAGTGCTGGCTGCTGGCGGAGCTTCGGAGGAAGCAGTTCACTGTGGTTCCTGCCTTCTGCACGGACTGCAGGAAAGGCTGGATCTACGGCCAGGACACTGTGTCACAGGCAGAAATTAAGATGACATTTGGGAAGGAGGCACCGAGGGAGAGCTGCTGGCCAGCTGTCCTGGTGCTCAGGCCACGTTGGTGGGAGACCAAAAGGATGCTGACGGCTTTCAGCATCACTGAACAGAGCAACATTGCCCAAACCTGTCCCTGTGACTTTTTCCCTGAAGACTCTTGAAGAGTTTGGTGGTCCACTGGTTCCTGGACCCCAAAGCACGGAGTGAAGCCACCTGGCGTGTGGGATGTGGGTAGGAGAGGTCAAGGCAACGCTGCAGGACGCCACGAACCACTGGGCGAAGAAAGTGCTGAGATGAGTCACTGCAGAGGAAAGTGATCTGATGGCTTCAAAGCCAGTTTGGAAATGTGCCCTGTGCAAGCTCTTCACTGTCTCCATCAGTCCTCCTGCTTACAGGAGACCAGAGGGAGACCCAGGAGTGTGCATAGCCCTTTACGACGATCAATACTTGGGATTTGTCCAGAAAAAAGAGCTGCAAAATACATGTCCCTTGCCAGTAGAGCCTGGGTTTATTCTAGGGAAGCCACGAGTGGTGTCAGAGGAAAGCCTGGCTGAATGTATATCTACGTATAAGTTTATATACACTCATCCCAAGAGGGCAGACGTGACGGAGACCCACCTCGTCTGTGGAGTTAGCGCTTCCTCTCCTGCTAACCTACCTCCTTTCGGGGGGGTGAAGCTCTTTGCTGAAGAGAAATAATACACGCCTCGTGTCATCGTTAGTTTTAAAATTATAAAGGAAACCCTCCATCAGCACTGCCACAATTACCTTCCCATTTTCCTGCTTCACCTCATTAAAAGGAAAATGTTACAATTAAGGCACGGACGGGAGGAACAGATTAATGTTCTGTTCCTAATGCATTGATGAATCGGCACTTAGTCAAGGGGTTTAAAAATATTAAACCTTTCTCGAGAGCCATCCCAAAAGGGACCATTTCTTATTTGAGGGGGACTTTCTCAGCCCGGACCAGTGGTTCTCCACCACTGGTGCTAAGGGTACATCGTACGGTGCTGTTTGCCATAGGAGCGGGGTTTGCTCGGGCACATCTGCTGGGGTGGTCGTACAATCCCAGGACGGAGCCTTCTCCGCGGTGAATCTTTTCCCTTCACATCTAAGGTGGGGATTTTTTTGGGGTGTGCACAGGGTATTTTACATGGAATTGGACACCCCCTCGTTTTTACTCTCTGTTTTTCAATCCCATTTCTCTCCTTTTGGCACGTCCTCGTTAGAGCCCTGGCTTTGTTCTGTCAATTACAAAAGCCCCTCAGGTTTTTATTCCATTTTTTAGGCCAGGTCCCCGCTGCGTGACGGGAGCGGTGAGCAGGCGAGGGGGCAGGGGAAGGCTTGTTCCCGATCCCCCAAACCAAATCCCTCTTTCCTTCGGGATAGCGGTGTTCCCTGGGTCGCCCCCGGAGTCGCCCTGGGGAGCTGGGGGCACCTTCAGTGAGCTACCTGCTAAGCTAAAGCTGCTTCAAAATGGGCATAACGATGCCTATAACCTGCACCCATTTTCAACCTACTTTCATCCCATTTCAAAGCCTTTTTCCGCTGCCCTCGTGGCCTCCAGCCGAGACCTGGGGCCCGCCGTGCCCACATTCGGTAAGTCCCAGCCCTCCTATCATGAAAATGTCACTAATGATAAATATTTAAGGGATGCGATGCTTATCTTTATATTTACTGCCCTGACCTTTATATATTTGGATTTAATTTTATGTTTTATGCGGCTTGCCTTTGCCTTTTCACAGACGCATGGTGCTGCGGAGCAAGAAGCACTGCGACGCCTCCAAGATTGCTGTTGCATTATAAATACACGCACGGTACATACAATTACAGAACTTTAATGCCTGGTATAATTACTGTCTGCAGTTTGCATTAATGCTCAGGGTGATATAGTGAAGCAAGCCGTTCAGGCACCAAGAGATCCGCATCCCGAGGGGCCAACGGGAAATCATTGCTTACGATCTGGCGATTAATTATCGCGCCTTGCGTAGAGAGGCTGAGACTTTCCAAAGCGCTTTGCACTCGCGGTTGATGGAAATGCCTACACGGGAAGGACGCTGCCGTGCATCGCCCGCAGGCAGGGCGCTGCTTTATAATCAAGCGAGGGTCTTCCATTTTATTCTGGTAATAGAAGGGAAAAAAACTGAGGGAAACAGCAGGCGTAAGGAGGAGAACGCGTGTATAACCAGTTGAGGCATCTTAAAACGCGATGCATCTTGACTTGCAGGACTTCTCCCGAAGTCTCCTTGCATTTCCTGAGCTGGGAGCGTGAACTGGGAGATCCTGGGGGGGGGGGGCATGG
>VYZM01019549.1:585501-601333 GCA_013398915.1 Dromas ardeola | reverse complement strand
AGAAATAGAAAAAACCCTTTTTCTTACACACACACACACACACACACACACACACACACACACACACACACACTTGCGTGCATGTGTATGTCAGAGTGTGACCCCCTTCAGCCAGCCATTCATCTTCGTTTGATTTTTTTTTTAATGATGTATTAATTATTTGACTTGTGGCCACGGAGGGTGAGCGCTGCCTTTCTCCCACCTGGGGGGCCGCGGAGGAGGCAGAGGCAGCAAAGACGGGGGCTGCCCCCGCCCCGCCAACACTTGCTGAAACTCCGCCTTGATCAGAATGGGTCTCCTTTCAGGAAATATCAACTTTTCTTTCTTTTTCTTTTTTTTTTTTGTCAAAAAAAGCCTCAAGATAAATATTCTTGGATGAAAACCTATAAAAAGCTCAGACTGACAAACTATTTTTGTTAGGCACTTCTTTTTCTCCCAACAAGAATATATCTGTCAAGAGAAACAGATGTTCTCTATGAAAAACCTTCCTTAATTACAACTCTGTCAAAAAAACTGGAGACAGATTTCTCTTTTTTTTTTTTTTTTCCCCCAAACCCATTAAAATGTATGTGAATGGCCGAGCTTTTAAAGCCACGGCTCCTATCATAATGTAATATTTAAATAAAACATTTCCCTGTTAAGCCGGCTGAGTACCAGCAAAGCCACACATTGAAACGCACGGACAAATTCGAGTTGCTTAAGCTTTGGTTTTTTTTAAAGTGAGGTGTCGAGCCTGAACTGGAGCCTTCCCCAGCCATGGCTGGGGAAGTACTGGTCTCTTTTGGGGACCACCATCACCGTGAACACCCCAGATTTCTTACTTAGTCAGGAGAGATGAATCCCCCCCGCTCCAGAGTTTGGGACTTCTGCAAATCAGGCCAAATATCTGCATGGTAAAACAAGAGTTTAAGATCCGGCCAGCAGCCAGGCATTTCTTTAAACCTCGCGCTATTTCTTCCATAATTCTCTCCATGTGCCCAGTAAATACTTTCCCTAGTAAATACATTAAAGCACTAACTAGCGGTCTTTGCTTTCTCGGGGCCAGTCTGCTCTCCAGAAGCTTGCAGACGATGGCAATGTGACATAAATGTTAAAAGAGGTTTCTCCGGCACAGTGCTTCCCCGAGGCTGGCATGCCATGTGTTATTCAGGGGAACAAAGTTCCACTGAAGATAGGGGCAGGAATGCAAGGTTGATATTTCTTTATTTATCGGTTACAGTAATTGGCTAGAACACGGCTGAGTAGTTGGATGAAAATAATCAATAGTTCTTGTCCACTAATGAATGATTTTCCAGCAGTCGCTAGTGTAAATAGGTTTCATTAAAATGGCAAATCCTCCCAAACAAGAAAATTAACGAGAGCTTATGAAACCTATGAAATTGCATGGGTCTGGATATCTGACAGAGATGACAAATATCTGCTATTGTTATTTTTGGTAAACAGATTTTCTTTTCAATTTTCACTCATGTCGCTT
Source organism: Dromas ardeola (assembly GCA_013398915.1). Classification (NCBI taxonomy): domain Eukaryota; kingdom Metazoa; phylum Chordata; class Aves; order Charadriiformes; family Dromadidae; genus Dromas; species Dromas ardeola. The sequence goes on along the minus strand of VYZM01019549.1, from coordinate 599,859 downwards.
AAGTAATAACAATACTTACCAAATCCATTATTCCTTTCCCAGAAATCTTCAAGTGCCAAACGTGTCGGCCCCAACTCGGGAAAACATCCCTTTCCTGAGCCGCCCCCACATGCGTGTGCTCAACTCCTGCAAAGTTGGTGTCCCGTAACTGCATGAATAAACCAGGAGTTTTAGGAGTCGAGTCTCCAGACCGGCCCACTTCACGAGAAGGGGACTGGGCACGGCGCAGCCGTTGCTTTTCTTGACCGCTGGGAATAAAGTGGTGTGAAACCCACCTCCCACTGATGGCTTTCGGCGCCGCAAGCGGGTGTGTGGGGCAGAGGGGAAAAACCTGGCTCTTCGTACCAATGCTGCTGGAGGATTCTGGGGTCAAAAGAGGGTGGGGTAAAAGAGAAGAGATTGAACTGCTCGGTGTTGCCAATTTTGATATTTCTTTCAAACTGTTAGCTTCACTTCCACTTCTTTTGTCCAAAGAACAGAACTCAAAAAATATTATTTGTTTTGGCCAGCCTGGGGCATGACTCCTTTTGCCCTAGAGGAAAGTGAAACTCTTCATCCGCAGCTACAAAAACTCAAATCCCCAAAGCTACTTGGTGGAAAGCTTCCTGACACATTTTCTCAGTTTCTCAGTTACTGCTGGAAGAGTCAGGAGTCCTCTGGGGAGCAGCGAGGATATTTTTGCAAATGGCAAAACACATTAACTCTCAGTGGCAGAGAAAGCTCTTGCTCTGCTTCTTGCTCTCAGAGATCTTTTCCTTCCTTCTCCTTCTCCTTCTCCTTCTCCTTCTCCTTCTCCTCTTCCTCCCTCTTTTCTCCTTTTCTCCTTCTTCTCCTTCTCTTGCTCCTTCTCCTCCTCCTTTTCTCTTTCTCCTTCTCCTTCTTTCTCCTTGTCCACCTCTTTCTCCTTGTCCACCTCTTTCTCCTTCTCCTTCTCCTCTTCCTCCCTCTTGTCTCCTTTTCTCCTTCTCCTTCTTCTCCTGCTCCTTCTCTTTCTCCTCCTCCTCTCCTTCTTCTCCTCCTCCTCCTTCTCCTTCTCCTGCTCCTTCTCTTTCTCCTCCTCCTCTCCTTCTCCTCCTCCTTCTCCTTTTCTCTTTCTCCTTCTACATGTCTTTCTCCTTCTCCTTCTCCTGCTCCTTCTCTTTATCCTCCTCCTCTCCTTCTCCTCTTCCTTCTCCTTTTCTCTTTCTCCTTCTACAAGTCTTTCTCCTTCTCCTTCTCCTTCTCCTTCTCCTTCTCCTTCTCCTTCTCCTCCTTTTCTCTTTCTCCTTCTCCACCTCTTTCTCCTCCCCTTCTTTCTCCTTTTCCTCCTCCTCCTCTTCTTCCTCCCTCTCTTCTCCTTTTCTCCTTCTCCTTCTCCTTTTCTCCTTCCCCCATCCCCCTAAATCTTTGTCTCCCCTTGGTCTTCCCTCCCTTTCCTTCTCCCCATCACCCACGGCCCACTTGGTGGAGAAGGCTCTCAAAGGCAAGAGCAGGTTTGGAGCACCATGGGTCTGTGCCAGCAGCATCGACCAGAAGCCAGGGTTTCAGATGGAAAATCGCGCTGGTAATCTCCCTTCAAGGGAGGAGTTCCGATTTTTCATGATGGCCAGTCCTTTCAGGATGTGGATGAAAAGAGAAAGCATTTCATTTGCTCTTTGGAAGCCGGAGCTATAGATCAAGGCCCTGCTCATTCCCCTGAAGACTAGAAATAGGTTTTTTGTGCAAGAATTTAGGCTGTCCTCTGTGAAAACTAAAACAGTTATCTACGCTTCATCTAGAGGTCAGCAGAAGAGATTTTTCTCCAAAAGCTGGCTAAATCCAGGCTGTTAGTGCCTCTCCTTCCCACTTTCCTTAGTTACTGTTTTTTATTACGTGAAAGGTGAGGAACAAGCAAATACCTCCGGTTCCTGACTTTCCCCTTGCCTGTTTGTGAGAACTGGCCAAACAGCTTCTTCCTGGTGGACACGAGCCACTTTAGTGCCTGTGATGCAGACGCTTAATCCCAGCAGGTGGCACAGGACAGAGCACAACACACAGCCTGGGTGGAGATGCAGACTCTTCTCTATCATGAAGGAGGTGGCCCAGAACATCGCCCATCAGGACTGCAGGTCAGGTGGGTTTTCCTTCTGCAGAACCTTTAGAGGTGTCTCCTCCTCCAGCCAGTGCATCCTCCTGCCACACATCACTTGTCTTCTGCTCCTGGAGAGGTGGTTTTGGGGAGATAGTGACCTCTCCATCTGCCACATCCTGTACAGGGAAAGCAGGTCCTGGTATTCTATGGGCACCTCTGAGAAGCATCATCATGTAGCTAAGGATAAAGTCTCTCTTGAGATGTTCCCCAGGAGATGAGCTGCCTCCAGCTACGGCATGGCCTTCCTACAGCCTCCACTGGTGTTACAGTGGGGTTCCCCCTCTTCTTTGGCAAGTGGCTGTGACTGGTTTGCACTGGGCAGAGCTGGTGCGTTGGCTTCAGCTCTTCACCTTTTCTCGTCCATGTACATGGAAAGCTGAGACCACAACTCCCCAGCAGCTGCCCGAAAGGCCCAGCATCCCATGGGCAGCCAGGCACAGCTCTTGGGTTGTCTCTGGCTACCAAAGAGATTTGGGTGTGGGTCAGGCTCAGCTCTGCGAGGAGATGGCTTTGCCATCAGCCGTCCCAGTGCAAGCCCTCCTGCCCAGCGAGTCACAGCGCTTGGGGACTTTCCACCGTTGCACAGAAAGTCTTGTTACCGGGGTGGGGAACTGGGAAGGTGCAAGCCAAAGCTGGATGAGTATTCTGGCCATCGGAGCAGCCTGTTTTCATCACACGAACCCCGTTACCTCAAAAGCCCAGCCAAAGATCACAGCTAGCGTTGCAGGCACGGCCCGAGCACAAGGCATGTGTTTGCTCTTGGCTCTGCTACAGGGGAAGCCACTTCCCAGCACCTTCCCCTCCACCCCTCCACAGCACCACAATACTTTTAAGATAGGAAATACCATTCAAGTCACCTCAGCCAGAGCCCTGTGGCCTTGACTCTGTGTCTTGACCTTCTCTTGGTTTTACCGACATGGCTTGTCCCCATCCCTGTCCCCGCTCCATCACCTGGCATGGGTGCTATGGGACTGGGCCACTTCTGCTGTCCAGGTCCAGTATCATCGCAGGTAAGTGGTTTCGGAAGCCACGCTGCACGCCCGTGTCTGTGATCCTCGCAGCCGTAAATCCTGTCCCTCTGTCACCAACAGTGATTGAGCCTGTCTGGCGTAATTTATTCCTTGGGAGCCCATGCAGTTACAGCAGAGATGATCACCCGCTCAAGGAGCAATGCCTGGGATGATATCTTTCCGTCTTGAGAGCTCCTATGGAAAAATAGCAGCGTCCATAAGCCACCAGCACTGGTATATCCCCACCAGTCCACGTCCCTGTGATGCCCTCATCCCCCTCCTGACCCTTCCTCCTGGCACCGTGGCTTGTTCCTATTTCCTGCGCTGCAGCTGAAGGGATGCAGGGATGGACCAAAGCCGGGAGGACTGAATTTTGGAGCCTCGCTGTCTGCTCACACCCATGGCCTTGCCCTTCCCAGCACCTCCATCCCTAAAAACCCCAAATTCCCCCCTCCCTGCAGGGCTCTGCCTGGTGCTGACACCCGGAGAGGGGCTCAACCGTGGGATGAATAATTTTTCCCCGGGAGAAATCCCCTCCGCCGTGTCCCCCGCTCTCCCCCCAGCCCCTCAGCTGGCTGCGGCTCCGGAGCCGAGCGTGAAGTGTGCTTTATTGTTTGTCACCTGAAGCACTTGAAAAAATTACACAAATCCATCAAAGTAATGAATCTTCGCAGCAGTGGCAAATAGACAGAGACAGACAGGCACTCATCCGAAACAAGTCATCTTTAAAAATTAATACAAAATAAATAGCTGGCCTTTCGCTCCATTTCCAGGGGGTGGCTGCCTGGTTTGGGCAAGGGAATGGGCAGGGGATGGCTATCGATAGGAGCGTGACCCTGGGGCAGGGACATGTCCCCACCTCCTCTGCGTCCCTGTCATCGTCACAGTGTCCCACGACACCTCCGTCCTCGCGACATCTGGTGGCTCTGGGAATGATGGAGCAACACGGCGGTCGATGCCGCGTTACGCTGATGGCCGTGTGCTGTGGAAACAGAGGGATTTTCAGGAGTGTCGGAGCCTCGCCACCTCCCTCCAGCCTTGGCCGGCTCCCTCCAGCCCTCCGGGCTCTCCAACTGGTTTGTCAACGCCTGAGCAAGCCTGTGAACCCCTTGGGGGAGAGACCGCGCTCGCTCTTACGCCTGCACGTTGCTTGTCACGGCGTGGCCTCCATCAAGAATAAACAGTGGTGCTTCCGTCTCCTCCAAGCTTTCATTTTGTTACCCAGGTGTAAAATACCTATATATATTTGTGTGTGTGTGTGTGTATATATATATGTACGTCACATTTGTATGTGCACATAAACACAGACATATATATGGATTTAGGGTATATATTACCGGTATCTGGGCTCAGCGGGGATGGGTCTGAGAGCAATGCGTGCAGGATGGTGCCCACCGAGCTCTCCCTGCGCTTCCTCCCCCCTTGGAAGCCCCGGCCCTTTTAGCTCAACTGTTGCAACGAGTTTTGAAAAAGGCAAAAAATTCTCTTCTTGCTCAAAACTGGTTTTTGTTTTTTTTTTTTTTCACAAAAAAGTTCATGAGCGGGGGCGGGAAAAACCACCAAAGCCCACTCTCATTTGAACAAAACCCAGAGAAATACAGTGGTTAGCATACCTGAGGAGGGGGTGATGGTTTTATTCGGGATTCTGTAAACCTTTAAAATGTTGGTGTTGCTTCTCGAGGCTGGTGTCACCGCCGGGAGGGCAGGGATGCTCTTGGGGAGGTGACATTCCACCGTCGGCCACCATCCGGCTTCTCCTCTGTGTCAAAAGGAAAACAGCAGAAGGCAAATTGCTTTCGACCACAAGAATCCCTCTTGTGTTCAAATTCTCCCATCCTGAGGTTTGTTTTTTATTAGTCTACAAAGATGCTGCTGCGCCGGTACCTGCGGGGCCTGCCCTTGCCCTGCAGAAAGGCGTGGGGACAGAGAACGGGAAGGAAGACGGATGGATCCCGAATTGTTTCTAATTTATGGGGCTCCGTGATTCCTGCCGCCGTATGTCTCCAAGAAATGACACCACTACTTCAGGAGCAGAGATTAATCTGAGCCGGCAGGAGAAGGACAAAACAAATCATCTACTGCAGGAATCTCATTTGATGCCTGTTAGTAAGAGCATGGGGATGAATGGCTTTTGTAAAGACTGTGCCGCAAGGTGGGTTTTTTTCCCCTTTTCTCCGCTGTTTGGCAAATTCAGGTCTATAAGGTGTGTGATGGAGGCAATGCCAGGGCTGCTTTCGGCAGTGCCAATGCTGGAGTTGGGCACCAGCAAGAGACCCGGCACCCGCAGACATGGGATAAAGTGCTTTGGATTGAGGCTGGATGGAACTCAAGAGCACGACCTGGAAGCGCACCAAGAGAGCTGACGCCAAGCCAAAGCTGCAGTGGTGCCTGTGAGCACAGGGACAGGGGAGAGGTGGCCTCATCCTGCAGCACGCTCCCGCTGAACGCGTTATTTCTAACCATGAGATGACCTGAAGGGTGGGGAGAAGGCTCAGGTCGTGGAGAAGGGGCTGGCAACCTCTGGAAGGAAAAAAAAAAAAGCCACGGAGGAAGTAGGTGCACAACCCATCCCGTGCCATAGGCACGTGCCATAGGACCCATAGGCAAGCCCCACACGGCTGCGCCGAGCCCAGCCTTGCCCTTCCCTCACCCCATTAAATCCAATCCGTTGCCATCACAAAAGTCCCACGGATGCTCCTTATCCCACCCCAGCAGTCCGGGAGCGGTCCCTAGCGCTGAGCACTATCCCAGCGCTACGCGGTGCATCTCAGATCGATGCAGGATCAATTTAATTGATCTTTTTTTAAGGTGCGGTCTCGGAATAGCTGAGACTGTGTAAGGCGCAGCTAAGCATGTACTTCCACAAAATAATTTGTCAGGCCCCACTGTAGAAACCTAATGACGGCTGTAATTTATTGCTGACAGACGATATTTATCACCGCAGCATCCCCTCTTTCTCTTTCTCTGTCTCGTTAGGAATGGCATCAATAATGTTTATTGTAGCTTTTAATTTTTTATCGTTGGTATTCTTACCTGTGCTGATGATGGCTGGCTGGAGATGGGGAAAGGCATTAGAGCAGACAGAGGCTTTGATATGTATTCAAGGGTAAATGATGAAGTTAGGAAATTCTTCCTGGAATTTCACGCAGGGTACAGGCTGCGGCACCACCTGGCCTGATGAGGGGAAAAAATGGGGTGTTTCCTCCCAAAATCTTGCCCTCCCTTTCCTAGCGAGCCTGTTGAGCCGCGCAAGGTCTGGGGAGGATGCTCAGACCCTGCGCTCTCCCCGGGAAAACCTCAGGCTGGGTGGTTTCCTCCAAATTACCCCCAAAAGTTGTGTTCCTGGCCCAAAACCGTGCCAGGGGGCTCCCGTGACAGCGAGCGGGAGCATCCTCTGCAGCGTTTTCCCCCCAGCCTTGTCTCACCGCTCGATTTACAAACAATGCCGCCTCGCCACCGAGCCTACCTCCGAGTAAATGTTATTTACTCGTTTTTTTTCTGCAAAATTTGCCATTGCCCCTGCACTAAGGGAGCCCGGCGTTCCTCGATAGATGTTTGCATTTTGCATGCAGCCTCTTTTCACACCTATTAAGCGACGCCCTGGTGAAGGCGAAGGCTGGGAGCGCGCCGGCAGTTGCTTCGCTGCAGGGGGTTGTTTGCTGCCTACACTTGAATATCCCGGTGTTCGGACTGGCTGACAGGAAGATGCTCTGGCAAAAAACGCGTTATTCTGGGCAGTGCTTCTCCGCCAAGCTCATTCCGCTCTCATCATCTCACACCTGATGCCAGGAAGCCCCAGCTTTGCCCCCACCCATCTGCAGAGTCGCAGGACACCCACGTGTCTCCCTAAAAACATCAGAACCGCCCCCCCCACCTTGACATTCTTCTGTTTTGCTTTTTTTTTTTTTTACATTTTTACCAACCTTCAAGGGACTGTGTTGCACTGGGGTTTGAAGCCCCCGAACTGCCAGGGCCACCAGGGGAATTTTACATTTTTTTCCCCCTCTTTCCAGACATGAATAATTACCAACCCCATGGTTATTTCAGCATCATTATAGGAGCCTCTCAGACTAGCTGGTCATTTACAGATTAGATAGACATTGCTTACATTGTTCATAACTGATTACGGGATTGACAGTTTGGCTTTCACCCAAAATTGGGAGTCCCAATTTAGCGTAATTGGAACTGAGCAGCAGAGCGGCTTGCGGGAAGGGGATAGCGACTGCTGCCGATTTCGTTAACGCTGATTTTATTGATCCCTGAAAAGCCTCTGATGTTGCAGGTTACTCTTTATAGGGCAATAAAGTTTATAGTTTGGGTTGTCCTGGGGGAGTAACTTCTACGTGTCTCTAACTGCTCTCGGGTGACGGCAGAGGCCATTGCCAGCTCCAGCCCCAGATTGCTGAATCCAAGCAAAAACCCGAAATTCGCTTCTTGTCTTGGAATCAAAATTCCAGAAAAGCAATGCTGACCAAATTAAAAAGAAATCCCTCCCAAGTGTAAGATTTTATTGCTTTAAAAAAGCCTTTTTAACTATTCTATTCTAATTCTATTCTATTCCATTCCGTTCCATTCCCCATTCCATTGCATTAATTCTATCCCATTCCATTCCATTCATGCCCCATCCCATCCCTCTGTTTAATTCTTCTATTTCTTCTTTCTTATTTTGCCCCACGAAATGCTGGCCTTTATGACGGTCACCCTTAACATATTTGTAGCATTTCCTACATTTGATCTCGCAGTCCCTCTCTGATGTAGGCTGGGGTTGGTACCTTTAAAAGCACAAAAAGATCAAGCGATTTGTCCAAAGCAGTCCCTCAAGGGGCTCCAGGAGAGCTGGGGAGGGACTCTGGGTCAGGGAGGGGAGCCGTGGAACGAGGGGGAATGGGTTTGACACTGAAAGAGGGGAGATTGAGGTGAGATCTGAGGAAGAAATCCTTTGCTGTGAGGGTGGTGAGCCCCTGGCCCAGGTTGCCCAGAGCAGCTGTGGCTGCCCCATCCCTGGAGGGGTTCAAGGCCAGGTTGGACGGGGCTTGGAGCAACCTGGGCTGGTGGGAGGTGTCCCTGCCCAGGGCAGGGGGTGGCACAGGGTGGGCTTTAAGGTCCCTTCCAACCCAAACCATACTATGTTAAAAAAAAAAAAAATTCATGGCAGGAACAAGATAGATTCTGGATCCTCAACTGCCAGCACTAGCAATTTCGGTCAGACCTGCTGGCCCTGCTGCTAAAAGGCATTCATTAATAAATTAATAATATAAATTAATAAAATACCTGCCCCAAAGCAAAGAACGGAGCGGAGGAGCCTTCAGCAGGGCACAGGGAAGCCACGGCCACGCGCACAGATGTGACAGCAGCACGGCCACCGGGCAAAGGCAAATATGGAGACAAATCCCAAGCAGACACAGGTGGGCTTCAATCCACAGCCCCAGCACCCTGAGCAAGCCCAAGCCGGGAGGCTGGGGGCATTCCGGGCTTTTTTTTTCCTCTCCCAATCCCTTCGCTCCTTCCCTCTGACCGCTGAATTCTCTCTAATGGACTGGCAGAGCTCCGGTTCCGCGTCCTGTGGCTTTCAGCTCATTTGTCAAACCCAGAGATCTTTATGAAAGGCTGTTAGCAGAGCATTTACTTCCCATTTCTCATCCTACGCTGTCATCACCTTCCAAGATTAATTAAGGAAAAAAGAAAAGACATGTTGTCTCTCTTTTGTTTCCCCCTCCTTTTCCTTTTTTTTTTTTTTTTTACAGCCCCTTTCTCTCCATTCACATCCTGAATACTGCTGGGGAGCAAAACAAGCAAAACTCAATACTTTCCTCTTCCCTCTTGTGGATAATAGATCAATTTTTTTTTTTTCGCTTCTCTGTAAGTGGAAGTGGTTGGGTGAGCTTTGTCCTGAACGTCAATTCTCTCGCACGGCCTCAGCTGCTAAAGCTAAGCCAGGAAAAGATCCCAAATCCGTTGACTTATGATTGCTTTAAGTGCTCGTTTCAGACTTACGGCCCCAATCCCGGTGGTCGCCTTACTGTCCCTGAATCGCTCCCAGGGTCGCACGATGCTATCCATCTCGCTCACCACAGGGTAATTAGGTGCTTTTGTTCATATTCATGCTCCTTGTACCCTCTGCCTCTATTAGGAACCGCAGCCTACGGTTATCATGGTGCCATGGCCTTTTCCACGGCTCCGTGTGCCCACGATCCCCATACAGCGCTGTTCCTGCTGTAGCTGGGGCTACCTGCTCTGCTCCTGAGCCTGCCCTGGTCCCAGCTGTGTGAGTGAATTGTACTTAAAACCCAGTATGTTTTACATATATATATAAAAAACCAGTGAATTATACTTAAAACCCCCTTGCCCTGCCACCGTCCCAGCCCCGCTCCCTCGGTCCCCCTCTGTCCCCACGCTGCCCAGCTCCCCTTAGCGCATCTCCAGTAACCTCCGTCTCGGGTGATTCCTTTTCACCCTTTCATTCAGACTCACATGTTGCGTTACACAGAGGTTTATTTTACAGTTTGACTGTCCTCACAGCCCTGCCTCCCCCTCCCCAGTCTGACCAGTCCACCCAGTGGCCGGCTGTGCCCGGCCCAGGGGACGCCGCCACGGGTCCCTCTTTGCTGGCAGGCGGAGGAGGAGATGCCTCCTCGTGCATGTGTCATCGCCAACCCAGAAAAAAATGGATATAAACTTGAGGAAACGCAGGGAAAACGCCTGTCAGTTGGCATGTGCCTCCCTCAGGTTATTTGCCATACGCTCCTCGGCGCATTCGCATCCCTGACATTTTGCCTCGCAGATGTGAGTCAGCCGGAGAGGAGGAAAAACCGTTCAGCTCAAACTCTGTCTTTCCGATGGTGGCTCCCAAATGCCGTCCTTGCTGATCCCCCTGCCTTCCTGTGGCACTGTCCCTGTGTCACGAGAGCTGCCACCATCGTCACAACGGCGGCTCTGGCTCCCTGCGCTGAAGCGGGAGCCCATGGGAACAGAGGGCACGGTCGGGAGAGGGTGGAAACACAGATTCATAGAATCGTCTGGGTTGGAATGGACCTTCCAGATCATCGAGTTCAACCATCAACCCAATGCTGCCCAAACCACCACTACCCCACGTCCCTCAGCACCACGTCTGCCTGGCTTTAAATCCCTCCAGGGATGGCGACTCCACCACTGCCCTGGGCAGCCTCTTCCAATGCTTGACAACCCTTTCCGGGAAGAAGTTTTTCCTAATCCTAAACCTCCCCTGGTGCAACTTGAGGCCGTTTCCTCTTGTCCCATCGCCTGTTCCTTGGGAGAAGAGCCTGACCCCCCCCGGCTACCCCCTCCTCTCAGGGAGCTGCAGAGAGCGAGAAGGTCTCCCCTCAGCCTCCTTGTCTCCAGGCTGAACACCCCCAGCTCCCTCAGCCGCTCCTCACCAGACTCCTGCTCCAGACCCCTCACCAGCTCTGTTGCATGTTTTCCCCTCTCCTTGCTCTCCCAGCAACTCATCCCAAGCCCACTCAGACCAAGAAAAGCCTCTCCCCGGCTTTGCTGGATTTTGGATCCGGCCCTGAATTAGCGCAAGTTCAGTCACATGGTTTTTTGAAGCCATCAATCATCACCATGTCTGTAACCCCAAGCCACACACAGAATAGAGACGTGAAGAAGCGGATCCTCGGCTGATGTAAATCAATACGGATCTCCCATCGTCGGCGGAGTTCAACTTACAACCAGCCGGGGAGGTAACCCAAAATGCTGCTCGTTGGAGCAAAAGAAATTTCTGCAGTAATTAGATCTGGAGCATGATTACCCAAAGGGAAACGAAAAACAAATGTGGGTGACAGATATTTCCAGGATAACTGCAGTTATTAATGCTTTTCTCTACCAGTGACAGGCACAAGGGATTAGTATTGCCTGAAAAAGTCTGGTTTACTGTGGGAAAATATGAGGGCTGGAAATGAAGCAAGGAGAAGGCCATATGCTGCTCGGTGTGCTTGTGGGGTCCTGGGAGGATAGCTTTAGCCAAAACAACAAAAGGCAAATATGTGAGGCATATGTGAGAAGAAACAGGAACCTGTTGCTTCTAAGTTTCCAGTTAAAAGATGAAGAAAAAAAAAGGTAAATAAAAATATTAGGAACCTGCTATTCTCTGCTGCACAAGTTCACCAGGATTTGGTGACCCTATTTGTGAGTGCCCTGGCACTGCTGAGCACATCCCGGAGCTGGGGCTTGGGATACGCATTTTCAATTTCAAGCCTTGCCTTCCCTACTGCCTTGTGTAATTTGGGTGGCAGCGGGAAAGCCCAGCCCTCCCTCCCGTGCCTGCGCCCGCAGAGCTCAGTGCGCAGGAGGTGCCCGTCGCCAGAGACCCCCCATCCCCGGCACATCCCCGCCAGGGATCTGTTCCTTCCAGCGAGGGAACGGCAGGAAAACGCATGAGCTGGCCTGTGTCCTCGCTGCGCAGCTTGGGCAACCACCCACCAGCTCCGAGAGTGACCAAGCGCGGCCGAGAGCTGCCTGTGGGCTGGGAAGGGCATGGGAATGGGCTACACCAACCTGACGGGCTGCTCTGGGGCACGGGCGCTTGGAAATGCCCGTCTCTGCTCCGAGAGCATCACTCGGCGCGTCTCGATACTGCCAACCAGATGTGCTCACTCAAAACCATCAAATCCTTTCTTTTTTTTTTTTTTTAATAAAAAGTTTGCGAGCAAGCAGGGCTAAAAAAAAAAAAAACATTAAAATGACAGCAAGGATTTTTTTAATATTTTTTTTTTTCTTTTAAATATAAGGAGTGCTGACATCTAGGGAGTAACAAGATTGATTTCTAACAGGGTGGTTTGTCAGTAAGCATAATTTGGAGCAAACGGTTTGTTTTCTGGCCTGTGCTCCCCATGGGTGCTGGGAATGGCCTGGCAGAGGGTCCACCCAGCCCACGGCCCCATCTCTGCTGCAGCCAGATGCTTCGGGGAAAGCTCAAGATCTTTATGGCAGGCGGCTGTGTGATAACTTGTCCACATTTAAGCTGAAATTTAAGCTAAAAATCAGGTATTTAATAGACCGTCCAAAATACATGGCACCATCAGGGCTCCTAAGCACAATCAGTCTTCTTACCTGCTGAAAAGCCGCTTCTACCGTCATTTCTCCTACGGATGTGACAGGATGGGCAGCTCCACAGCTGGCGTATGTACACATACTTCTGCCGAGGCAGGTCTAACTCATGTTTTAAAGCACATCGAAAGCCCATCTGCACAGATACATCCTTTGGCTGGCAACCTGTAAAACATCCCACCGTTAGCGCGGGGGGGGGGACACCCATCGCCTGGCTGATGAGGTGACAAGAAGGTGTGAGAAGCTACCGGGGAGGTGGGAAGTGCCACAGCTCAGGGCAGCATCAGCATTGCCGACGCGGCCAAAAGCAGGCAAATTTAGAAACAAGGAGGAGGAAACATGCCCGGTGTGCTTGGCAGACGATGGCTGCTGCCAAAAATACTTGAGTAGGGTGATCCTTGATAGCAATGCCCCCAGAGGACAGGTAACTGGTGTAATTTGCCCTCTCCTTGGATCTTCTACCCCCGACGGTACTGGTGCCACCCCCCCTAGCAGACAGCCCCACCGGCTACAGCGTCTCATTCCGCAGGATGTCTGCTGTATTCCAGCTTCTGAGGCATTTAAGGATGATTTGGCTTTTTCTACGACGAAATCACAGTCTGGCACAAATTGACATTTGCTGTTGATGCTCTGGTTCTCCGCAGGACACCTGGCCTGGAAATACGGGAAGGGAAGACAGTACCAGCAGTTCCTCACCTGTCAGCTGGGTCGGCTTTCCCAAGGTCTCCTGGATTTTTTAAAAGCAACACTTACCTCCCCCCTGTACTCCAAATGAGCCTTGAAACATCCCTCCAGGTACCCGGGAAATGCCAAAGCCTGGGCTGAAAGAAAAGCGCAGCCCCCTCCTACAAGACATATTCAGGAGAAGCCAAACATCTCACAAGCAATAACCAGAAATTCACATAAACACCAAAACCACAATGCTGAAAAGGACAAGAAAAACTCCCTTTTCCCAAATCTGAGAGTTGGTTTTGCTCATGGCTGGAAAAATCCTCCCCCTGTTGTTACCTAGCAGAGTATTTCACTGAACACAGGGATTTCCCCCCCACCTCCTTTAGAAAATTGTGACTTTTCTATTTGACCTGAAAACTGAAAGTCTTTGGCCAAAAGATAACCAAACATTGAGGATGGTGGGCGCAAACTGGTGGAACTCTGATCCGGCGTGGCTCTTCTCTGCCTAAAACAACAAAAAAAAAACCCTCCCCAAACCCAAACCCCTCCACGTTTCCATAGCCCAAGACACAGATGAAGAACACTCAGAGAGCTGGAAAGGTGCATCCCAGGTAGGAGCTCCCGGATCCCTTCCCATGGGAAAGCCAGGTATTTATTTCAAGATGGGACTGAATTGCAACAGACGCTGGGAAATGTCAAAATATTCCATAAGCAGGAAGAGGAAGGAATACAACTGTCTCCGCAGCCTAATGAATAACATATAGTCCGAGCGAAGCAAAAGTTGTAATAGAGCAAGTCCAAACCAAGCACTGCTAAATCCGTGTTTGCAGATGGGAATAGCGCTTCCTACCTTGGCCAAAAGGTCTTCATCCAGTGTAAACTGAGGGCTGATAGGGCAGGTAGCCAAGAAAAATATAACATATTACTCTAAAAACATGAGGAGGGAGAGCGAGAACCGGGCAGATGTGCCTTCCTTGGCCGTGGTCATCTGGCAATGGAGCATCTTGACTGGAGGTGTGAGAGGAGAGACTGGTGCTGCTGGTGCCAGTCGCCCTCTGAAACACAAGGGAACCACGGCAGCCAATTTAGGCTTCAAACCTCAATTCTGCATGGCCGAAGCGAGATGAACGACCACCCTGCTGCGTGAATGATTTGCAGCAGAGCGGAGGGATATGATGAATTAAAGTCTTTGAAGATTCCTGCTTGAAACCACGCGAGGACCGCTTTCCAACAGAGACGTGCTTGCACGGAGGACAGCAGCATTTAGACTCTGTTTTCAAATCACAACTGAAACCTAGAATTAAATTTTGCCGCATATAGACTTGTATAATCCTGCCAATTCCCATTATAATGCCTTTACTTACAATCTTTTTCCTAAACACAAATGTGAGAGAACTGCAACAGGCCAAGCAGCTTTGCGCAGTTGGCCAAGACTGTCACTTTTAAAAATACTTCAAAAAATACCTAAATTGGGGGGGGCGGGGTGGGGGAATGCAGAAA
>VYZM01019549.1:529828-582582 GCA_013398915.1 Dromas ardeola | reverse complement strand
AAAAAAAAAAAAAAAACACACGACAGAGGAGAGGCTGGCGCTTCTAAAGATGCTCTGAAAACGCTCGCACAAGCAGAACCGACCCCACAAGAATTATTCCCCCCAGGCCAGCCATGCCGGACCCCAGGACACCGTCCCTGCCCATCTGTCAGCTCAGCTCCCGACACCCAGCAAATCTCACTAAGGGTCCTCATAGATTCAGCGAATGCTGCACGAGGGCCACAATACGGCCACAATCTCCCTTTAAACTGAGAGATAAACCATTCTCCGTCTCAGGGCGCGCTGGCTGTAAGGAAGATATAAACCCCAACACATCTCCCAGGGATGCTGGAGAAAGGCCAGTATCTTGCTCGCGCTCGTCTGTTGGGATGAGACCACGTACCAGCCACCAGCAGCAACGAAAAATCATTTCTTAAGACCGGTGGAGGAAACAACAACAACAAAAAGCTTCCCCCAACGTAAGGCCATTGCCAGCATTAATGCAACAACAATTACTTAAGTGAGGATCCCAATTAGTAGAGTTAGTCCTTTTGGCGGGTGGGAATAGCCGGGTTTACACTTCATCCCTTGCATTTCGAAGTGGATTTAGCAATAACGCCGTAGTGGAGGCTTTTGAAGGCACATTTGGCCCCTGCAAGGTCAGGACCGGTAGTGGCTTGATGGCTTTTGAGCAAAAACGCTCATGGAATTAAAATAGGGGTTAGTCACAATCACAATATATTTTTTTCTTCCCAGAAAGTATTAATTTGGGAACAATGCACTAAGAGACGTGAATTTTTCATTCCCAAAGCACATTTTGGAAAAACACATTCTTCCTAAAGTTTCACAGGTTCTGAGTATTTTTTGTCTAGAAAGGATGCGTGTTCTGATGGACAAAAGTTTGGGAGTCAAAGAGAAAATGGCGGCAACAAGGAGAAAAGGACATTTCCCTGTAAAAACTCTGGTTTTTAACACCTCCTAATTTTTGCAAGCCACCTTAACACTTGTAAGCTAAAATATTAATTTTAAAATAGAGAAAACATTCTCCCCCGCCTTCCGCCTCTTCCCCCAGTCCTTTTCTCACACATTTTTCTCTAATAGAAAGAGCCGAATAATCTAATTTGACGTTTTGGGATATATTCCCCGAAGGAACGGCAGAAATGCCACCTGCTACCTGCATGCTAGGTTTGATCACAACTCAACAGCACCCAGTGCCGTACAGGATCACTTGATATTTTACTGGCCAAGAAAAGCCTGGCCGCTAATGACAATCCATCCTGAACCGCACAGCCTATGTTTTTCTGCAAATGCCAAACGCTACCTCGCTATTTGTATCACTCTTAATTGCGCCTCCTTCATTACAAGAAGCGAAATCATTAATTATATTCAGTGAAAAGATCTCCAAGACCTTGCACTGCAGGCTTGGCTCTCTTGCAAGTGCAAAATCATCCTTCGGAAGAGGACTGAGCTGCTCTGCGCCCAAGCTCCTCTTCGTTCATGCCCATGGGAGGAGACTTGTTCCCCCCCTGCCTGCTGACGCCGTGTGCCGCATGAGGAGCTCAAGTCTTCTGCTGAACCCAGCTGCCAAAAGCCAAGCTGGGAGAATACGAGTACTGCTGACCAGGACCCGGAGGGCTGCAGGTTCTCCTAACGCTGGCTCCAGAAGTCCTGCTGTCACTAGCGGTACTGGGATAAACGCCAACATTCCTCGGCTGCACCAAATAAAACACTGTAACTGAGAGAAAAGACTCGAAGGGACCTTGCATCAGGCTCTGCAACCAGGACCTTGTGCGGCCTTCCTCCCTTGGCCCACGGCAGCATTACTGATGAACAGCCAGGCACCTCCTGACATCCCAGGAATGACAGGGAAGCATTTTTGAAGACTTCCAAAGCAGTACAGCTGAAAAGAGTTGGGGTTGTTCAGCCTGGAGGAGAGAAGGCTCCGGGGAGACCTTAGAGCAGCTTTCCAGTATCTGAAAGGCACCTACAAGAAAGCTGGAGGGGCTTTCTACAAGGGCATGTAGTGATAGCACGAGGGGTAATGGCTTCAAACTGGAAGAGGGGAGATTGAGATGAGATATTGGGAAGGAATTCTTGGCTGTGAGGGCGGTGAGCCCCTGGCCCAGGTTGCCCAGAGAAGCTGTGGCTGCCCCATCCCTGGAGGGGTTCAAGGCCAGGTTGGACGGGGCTTGGAGGAACCTGGGCTGGTGGGAGGTGTCCCTGCCCAGGGCAGGGGGTGGCACTGGGTGGGCTTTGAGGGCCCTTCCAACACAAACCAGTCTGTGATTCCATGATTATATACACTCTTATTTCAGGCATTGCTCTTGACCAGTGTTCCCAGACACAGGGAGACAAAAAAAATCCAACCTACAAATTCACAGCGAAATGCAGTGCCAGGAAGGATGCTAGCACATCAGGGAACGCGACAAAGAGGAAACACAAGATTTCTGTATTTCCAGGAACTTGCTTAACTTGTGTATTAAGCTCCTTACAAAAACAGGTTAAGGGCCAGACCTCGGCTGGCTGCTTTGCTCTCAAGAAATCCGAGGAGAAGTGGTTGGGTGCTCACCTGAGTCTCACGCCAGGCTACGAAGCCAGCGGCAACACTGCTGGCTTGGGAAGCCACTCTCTGTCGGCGAGTTCCCCCGTCACACGCTGTACTTTCTGTACCTTCGCTGGGTTATGAGACAAATGATCCTGCGCTGAAATACGAAAATTTACACTATTTTGGCTCAAGCAGCCAAGTGACCACAAGCCTTCTGCTCAGCGCTGCGTGGCCGGAAGATTAGGTTCAGCTTCCGAAGGTTCAAACTAGAGGCGAAAATAAAAGAATTAATTGGGTAATGTTTGTTTAAGCCCTGTCCTCAAACTTAGAAAAGTCAAATACACCCTCTATAAGCAATCCTGTTTGAAAGCAGAGATGTTGACAGACATGTCCAAGGGGGACATGGCTTCCTGGGGCTGCAGCACCCTGTCTGAAGGGATGCTCCGAGACACAGATCCACTACGGCATCTTTGGTTTCCACCATTTCTCTGTTACCCCGCTTCTCTGAGGACCAAAAAGCGGCGAGAAGCCCTGAACGCATCTCACAGTGCCCAGGGCTCTTCTGACATTGGGAGAGGAGCATCTTGACCGTCTTGGGGCCAAGCCATGTTATAAACAGCGCCAGAACCATTCACAAGTCTTCAAAGTTTCCACCTGATTATGTGAGCAAATATTTGGAGTGGAACTGCTGCTAGTCATTATTTGCAGTTCATTTTCTCTTATTTGTTCTCTGTCTTTTAAATAATAAAACAGAGAAAGCCAGGACGACAGCTCACAGTATTCACATCTAGGAGCAGAAACGCCACCTGGGTTTGGTTTTTTTTGGCAAACACCTTTCTGGGCAAACGCCGCTTCCCGGGAAATGCCGCAGCCTGTGCCAGGGGGGAGTTTGGCCCCTTGCTGGGCGCCACGCTGCTGGGTAACACCACTGCCGCAGGGCTGATGGGTCCTGAGCATCGACCATGAAAACTCCCGGCCTGGCTGCGCTCAGAGCACGGAGTTTTTTCTGGATTTACACCCCAGGGCAGACAAACCAGGACCAGTTCTCCGTTTCCAGGCCCCCCCCCAGATTTGGGGGGCTTTCCTGCTCCATTGCCGTTTGGCACCTGATTTGGAGGCCTGATCTTGGCAACTGGAGCTCAGGGCTTCACACGGTGAACCACAGCAGAAGGCAGCGGTGGTACCCGCAGCAGGGCACCCTGCAGCCGGGGGCAGGGGGCTGCAGAAACAGCCCCCCAGCGTGTTCGCCAAGGACGGGTTTACACGTGCCCGTGTGGGCGCGAGGCTCACCGGGCGCAGAGGAGCTGTTCGATAGCAGAAATGCTACATGGTAATCACAGAATTGTGGGGTTGGAAGGGACCTCTGGAGATCATCTCGTCCGACCCCCCCTGCCAGAGCAGGGTCACCCAGAGCAGGTGGCACAGGAACGCGTCCAGGCGGGTTTGGAATGTCTCCAGAGACGGAGACTCCCCCACCTCTCTGGGCAGCCTGTGCCAGGGCTCTGCCACCCTCACAGCAAAGAAGTTCCTCCTCGTGTTGAGATGGAACTTCCTATGGTCAAGTTTGTGCCTGTTGTCTCTTGTCCTGTCCCTGGGCACTACTGAAGAGAGCCTGGCCCCGTCCTCCTGACACCCACCCTTTAAGTATTTATAAGCGTTGATAAGATCCCCCCTCAGTCGTCTTTTTTCCAGACTGAAGAGAGCCAAATCCCTCAGCCTTTCTTCATAAGAGAGATGTTCCAGTCCCCTCATCATCTTGGTAGCCCTTTGCTGTCCCCTCTCCAGCAGTTCCCTGTCCTTCTTGAACCGGGGAGCCCAGAACTGGACACAGTACTCCAGCTGTGGCCTCCCCAGGGCAGAGCAGAGGGGGAGGATGACCTCCCTCCCCCTGCTGGCCACGCTCTTCTTGATGCCCCCCAGGATGCCATTGGCCCTCTTGGCCACAAGGGCACATTGCTGGCATCAAAACTTCCTCAGGCATCTTCATCTCAAAAACCCACCCCCCTCTCTGAAACACCTGCACGTGACATTTCCAGCAGCCTGTTTCTCCACAACCCCCCGGTACCTTGTGCCTCCGCCTGTGCTGAACGCAAACATACCGAGTGCTGCTGGAAGGACCAGGCAACATCCAGAGGTGAGCCAGCACTTGGGTATAAACAAGCTGAAAAGAAAGCACAGTGTTACTCCTTTGGGCAGGGTCACGGCTTAGAGAAAAGGGGGAGTCAGGACCCAGCGCCTGCATCCCGCACCTCCTGCATCAGGGTCACTCCTGCCTACCCTCACACCTTGCTCCCGGGAGAAGACGGAATGGCTAAGGGTTGGCCCCTTCCAAAAGTACAGCTTGTTTATGCCAGAAAAGGTCGGTTTAACTTGTGTTTCGGTTTCTGGAGGCATTTTAATTTTTAGAGGAAGTGCCCCAAAGCAAAACATCTCCCCCAAAGGCAGAAGCGTCTCAGGGTGGACGTTTCTGCTCTGGCAGCGGCTCCCTCGGATTCCAGCCCCCAGGGGAGAGCAGCGACACAGAGATCTCCTCCAAAACCCTCCCGCACCACCGCATCAAACCCTTCCATCTCCAGGGCGGTATTTTTGGCTTCTCACAGTCACTTGTAGAGGCGGAGAAAGGATTTGTTTCTGCAGCCAGCGTAGACTTATTGCGAATGTTCACGCCGAGAACAAACGGGCCTTTCCGTGGAAACGATTTCAAGCATCCTTATTGACAAGGAAAAGACAAAAATCCCAAACTGGTAAAAATACTTGGCCCAACAGAAATAATGTAATACGGCAATAACCCAAGCAGCCTCTGTTTACCAGATAGTCTCTCCTCTGAGTCATGCATTGATGTGACTATTAACAATGCACTGTTATAAAAATCCATCCCTGTAGGAGGAAGGATGCTGTCAAGACTCCAGCAATTTCATGTTTTCAGTGAAATATGAGTAACATTTGTGTTGTGTTTTCAATTCCTCTTTTCAGGTTACTTTCCCTTTCCACTTTAATAATAATCTTTATGCCTAAAAATAGCACCTCGCTTCTACAATTGGAGTGACCTTTTGTATTACGTGCGGATTAGCACGAAATCAGCAACTTGTTCAGTTTATAGGTGACAATAAGCCCTGCTGCTTTCGCCTCCGCGGCTTTCCCCAGTTTAAGCTGGTCTCCATTACTTCGAGTTTGTTCACAGGGAAACTGAGGCAGAGGGCGACAAAACCCCTCACCTGGCACTGCCGGCAGGCCAGGCCAGGCTCTGGGGATGCTATATCTTCCTTGGAAACAAAAATCTGAGAGTCATGAAAAACGTAATTCACTTCACCATTAGCATTTTGTAGTTTTTCCCCCCTTATCCTGCCCCAAAATAGTGAGGGAAGAGACGCTTCTCTTTCATATTTCAATTCTAATATTACAAAAATGCACATTTATTTAAAAAGCCATAGTTTGTCATTCATAGTCTCGTAGAATGCTTAGAGTCGGAAGGGACCTTCAAGATCATCTAGTTCCAACCGCCTGCCCTGGACTTTTGGTCCCCGCCATGGACTTTGGTACAGCACTAACAGAACATCTTTTCCTCAGGTTTCATACTTGGTCCAATTGGGATATCTCCTGTCCTAGCTGCCGTAAGATTCCCTCTTAATTTTGTACTTTCTGAGAGCATTTGAATTCAGTGGGGACTACAGCATCAGGTAACACTTGACTTTAATATTAATAGCTACTTTTTATTCTGGAGTTATCTGGCTTAGTTTAGAGAAGATATTCTCCATGGTAAAGTCCTCGTGCCTTGTTTTACAATGGATTCCTGGAATATTTCAGTATTCCCGTCTCCTTGGACTGCCTCTTCCGAGAACCCATGTTAGTATTTCCTAAACTACTATAGGAATTACCTGGCAATTTCAGGCAGGGTGATTTTCCTGGCCCGATCTATTAAGTGTCCTGATGCTTTCCCCCCAAAAAAGTCACAGTGGTGCCACATTAAATGCTTAAATCTTTTAAAGAGGAAATACTCCGTTCACCCACCGGTCAGGGCTGATAGAGACCGGGAGAAAAGCAAGCTCCACGTCACAGCGTCAATCTTACTCAAGAAATTGCTTCTCAGAAATTATCCTGTATGCAGGGAGCTCTGATTTTCTTGCTGTAGGGTTCAGGGCTCTCCTTGGAATAAAGTGAGACCTGTAGAAAGCTCTTCTGTCCTCCAGGCTGCAACCAAGTCATGGAGAGCAACCCCGTAACAACTGCCGTCCTGGAGCCAACAGGCACCTCGGCGCGATAAGCTGAGGGAAGAAACGGCAGCGCTGCTCCCAGGAGTTCAGAAATTGTCAGTCAAATCACAAAAGCAAGGAGAGCAGCCTAAAAAAGAAAAAAAAAGACTAGATTTAAATAATAATTGAATGCTGCATCTTACTTGCCCTGGGATTCTTTTGTGCCGTTAGGGTGCATTTTGGCGATGCTTTCTTGCATTTCTGAACAGCCCGCATGGACTAGAAGTGTTGCGGAGGAAAACAGCAGCTCTCTTCTGCGCGCCTGAGCTCAGAAACAGGGGATTTCTACGAGAAGCACCGCAAGCAAGATGGGCTGAGGTCACCGAGCGAGTCCACGGTGACGAGGCAGGTCCAAGGTCTAGCTGGGCAGTTGAGTCTGCACGTCAGGGTTGGGATCCATGGGGTGTGTGGCCACCACAGGTACAGCTGCAAGCAAGGACCCAAAATATCACTGCACTGCCTTCCACCCAAAGAAGGAGAGGCCAAGGAACACGAGGGAAAGGAGCCCACGGACAAACATCAAGTTCTTCCTCGTGCATGACCTCGCACCAGCAGTAGGGCGGCCCTGCAGGTGGGAGCAAAATGTCCGTGTTTGTCAGCTCTTTGTCCACTTCTTCGTCTGCTCAGGTCGCGTTTTCCCATCAGCGTCCTGGCCTGGCCAGCAAGGCTTGGGAAGGCTGGTCCAGCTCCCGTCGCTTCTCCTCTTTGCCCGTGGCACTCAGCTTTGGGCCCTGAGCTGACCATCTGGGGACCGCAAGAGGTCCAGGCTCCCAGTGCCCATGTCCTGCAGCCCTCGGAGAACCTTCTCCCTGCTGGGGCAAACATTCCTTCATTAGGGCAAGTGATCCATACTCTCTCTGTAAAGTCATTTTTGTGCAAGAAGGGCTTTAAAATCAAACAAAACACATGCTTAGGGTTTTCAGTCTGCTCTGTTGCCATCCTTGATGGAAGAAAAACTTTTTCTTCCAGCTTTTGAAATGGTTTTCCACCCACTCGGCAAGATCTTGGGCCAGAGAAAGACTGAAAAAAAGAACAGCTATGGTTTTTTTTTTTTCCCTTTTTTTTTTTTTTTCTTAAAAAATAAGATCTTCCCCCTCAAGTTTTTTTTTCTCTTATGATGGACTTCAGTTTTACAGCTCACTAAGACTGATCAGTGCCAAGCATGGGCTGCCTGAGATGGTTTTTAAGACTAACCGGGTAACCTCAGACCCGGTTTTACTGCCAACCTCCCAATCAGTGTGTGATAAAGGCTGTGTTTGGAATACAGTATTTTCCACACAGCCTCCCCAATTGCAGTCTCATCACTACACTAATACTACTCTTTTTCTTTTTAACTATCCCCTACCTTGCCTGTAGAAATATGATGTGGATGAGAGCAAGGGAGCACGCTCCAGGCACCCAGCAGGGTCAATCAACCACCATACCCAGCCTTGCCGGGCACCGTATGCCAACCTGGAGTGAATCCTTCCATTCGAACAGGTTGGGGGCTGACCTGCTGGAGATTAGCTCTGCAGAGAGGGACCTGGGAGTCCCGGTGGACAACAAGTTGCCCAGGAGCCACCAATGTCCCCGTGAGGCCAAGGCGGCCAATGGCATCCTGGGGGGCATCAAGAAGAGTGTGGCCAGCAGGTGGAGGAGGTCATCCTCCCCCTCTGCTCTGCCCTGGGGAGGCCACAGCTGGAGTGCTGTGTCCAGTTCTGGGCTCCCCGGTTCCAGAAGGACAGGGAACTGCTGGAGAGAGTCCAACGGAGGGCTATGAAGATGATCAAGGGACTGGAGCATCCCTCTGATGAGGAAAGGCCGAGAGACCTAGGGCTTTTCAGCCTGGAGAAGAGCAGGCTGAGAGGGGATCTCATCAATGCTCAGCAATAGCTAACGGGTGGGTGTCAGGAGGATGGGGCCAGACTCTTCTCAGTGGTGCCCAGTGACAGGACAAGGGGCAACAGGCACAAACTGGAACACGGGAAATTCCACCTCAACATGAGGAGGAACTTCTTTCCTGTGGGGGTGGCAGAGCCCTGGCACAGGCTGCCCAGAGAGGTGGTAGAGTCTCCGTCTCTGGAGACATCCCAAACCCGCCTGGACGCGTTCCTGTGCCACCTGCTCTGGGTGACCCTGCTCTGGCAGGGGGCTGGACTGGGTGATCTCCAGAGGTCCCTTCCAACCCCCACCAGTCTGTGATTCGAGCACAGCCTCCTGGGCACCGGGTGCCAGTAGCGACCTGGGCACCATGAGGACAACTGCCCCAGCAGGGAAGATACCGCCCCAGCCCGTCCCCACTCCTCCCAGGATTGCCCGACTGCACGCTCAGCTCCAAGCATTGCCCTAATTCGGATGAGTATGTGCTAGAGTGGGCTCCAGTGTGACCCACAAGCTCTTTTATCTCCTGGCACACGTCCTCTGACCAACCAGCCTCAGGGCACACACGCCACCCGTTCGCACAGCACTAGGGCTGCTCCTTGAAGGGCTGCCAGAAAGCCCTGGAGGCCACCACACCCCACAGCTACAGTTAGCCATGGTGACACCAGTGGATAAAAGTCACCTTTAATGACCAGATGCGAGAGAGCCTCATAAGGGGCAGCTGTGATATCTTCTCCTCCGCTTCATTCCAAGTTCCATGCAGTGGGATCTAGTTTCTCACCTGCCTTTTTCTTTTGCAAACAGGGACTTGTTTCCCTTACAAAGAGCAAGAGCCACCGGAGCTGGCAGATACCTATTTTCTTCCACAGGCAGTGGGGATTCCTCCAAGCTTGTGTCTTAGCCTCTCTCATCATGAGCTAACATGAGTGCCCTCCAACTTCTCCTCCTCTCTCCATCTCCCTTGCACACCTGCATCCAGGCATTGGTATTTCCTGCCAGCCCTGGAAGAAACATCCCGTGTCCCCTACATCTCCTTTGTGGAGCGGGCCTGGAGGGCCATGACAAAGAAGAGCTCCTAGGGAGAAAGTGGTTCTTCCAACATAGGCTGAGCCGATGGCTTGTGGTCCTCCTGGCTGCTCCCCATCCCACCCTGCAGCAGGACCAGCGCTGAAGCTGATTGCCTGCACTGACACAGGCGTTAATTTTCAACTATGTTAAATGCTTCTTTGAATAATTTACTGGTTATTTATTCTGCCTGAGAGGAACGTTAGACCATGCATTTAAATGGAAATGCTCTTCGCAAAAGCTCCAGAAAACACCAGTAATTACCACCGCTTCTCAGCTGGACCAGGTTTTAAAAGCAGGCTGATCAGGAAGATCTTACTGTTTATCTCAGGTCACACCAAGCTTCATTTCTGCTGCTTTGCAGAGGGTTTTCCAGAACATCCCATATCCCTCAGTAACCCAAAGCGACCCCTTCTCACCACCACTCCTAGAGAGGTGGAAATGGCTTCTCCACACTCCAGTGAACGCACCTGACTTGGAAAACTTTGAGATTAAGCCATGCCAACCTCTTTGCCTTTCCCCTGCCACAAGCTTTCAAGCTGCCCTGTTCCGAGTCAGGGCTGCTGCTGACTTTCCCCACCTCCAAACAGATGAGCAGACAATTACAAGAACAAGCAGGAGGCTAAAAACGCTGTGAACTACGTAATGGGACCTCAACGGACAGCGAAGGACCTGGAGGCCTCCCTGCAGATGGTGTCACTGGAGAAGGTCCCCACATGTGCTCGGCTTTGCGATACGACCAAAGCTGCACAAACACATGACTCTCTCATTTCCCAACGGCACCCCTCCAAAAAATACTTTATTTCCTGTCAAAAATTAAAGGCACCTCCAAAGATTTTTTTCCACTAAAACCCACAGCATTTTCTGTTCCTTGAATGACTACATTTCAATCTGTTTTTCATCGTATTAGCAAGGTTTTGGCAGGACTACGGGGAAAGGACAGGGCCCTAAAACAGTCCACCACTGATGGCAATCACTTTTGCCGCCCAGAAAGTACGCTTTTTCAATCAAAGAGAAGTTTTGTGCTTCTCTGGTTAAACCCCGCCAGCCCCACTCGTGCTGATGACACCAGCGCGTACATCTGCAGCGCAGACTTCTCCCGGGACTTGTGTCGAAAGCCAGACTTGGGTGGGTTTGATCCCTTAAAAAAAAAAAAAATAAATCTGTTTGTTAAACTTAATAGCATCTACTTTCCTCCTAAAATAATGTCTGCAGCAAAATGATCCTACTGGGGTCCATATGAAACAGCAGCACCATATAATTAACTGGGATACAGTAGAGATATCGGGGACTTCAGGTGATGATATTGCAGAACTGTTCTCTCATACCGGCACACAGATCACTACATTATAACGGGGAAGACAAAGGATATTTATTATTATTGTGTTCAAGCAAGGCTTGGTTTAATACGCTGTAGTGAATGGAAACCCACAAGTGAAATAAAAATCCCCTAATTCACGTCCTCACTGTTAAAATTACAGATAGAAGCATGATCTTGGATGTACAAAAGCCAAGCAAAACAGCAGGATAGATAAAAACAATATATATATATATATATACACAGCTGAAATCCAAAGTACCTCAGACAAACCCTATTGGATGAAACAGTTTATCATGAAGGAGAGGGGGAGGCTGAGTGAAGAGGCCACAGCAGAAGAGGATGAATGATTTTATGGGCTTTGATACTTAATGGCCCAACTGGAAATGACATGGAAGTCCCTGATTTTCAAGGTGACTGGTTTGAGGCATCTCAAACAGACCCTCTATCATCACTGGCCACTCTTGAGAGTCTCAGCGAGGCACTCCGAAGCTGTCCCCGGGGGCCTGCGGAGCAGGACGGCAGCAGGTCGCCAAGTCTGGCCCCAAGCCAAACTCTTTAGGCAAAGGCTGATCTTGGCAAAGTTTCTGCTCTGTAGTTTGAATTCAAAGAGCTCCTTCATGCTTTCTGACCTGGGATTAGAAACATTCTCATTCAAGAACTACTTTTTTGTTGTTGTTTAGTCCTGGCTCTCGGGAATCTAGGGTGTTGTTTGGTTGGTTTTTTTAAATAAGTTTCTTCTTTCTCTTTTACCTGGGAGAAATTCTACTTCTTTGGGTGTCATGAAACTAAAGGCACGAGCAAAACCCGTTCTTACCTGCTGGGAGGACAGACCGGTCTCCCACCCAGTCCCAATCAGAGTCCCACGCTGTGATTGCTCAGGTGGTGTCCACATCGGTGTCTCTTTGCTTGGATGCAACAAAGTCATTAGCAACTTCTGTCATTTCAGCATCTCCAACCTCCATCAGTTTGTCCATTGCAATTGCCACGATGAGGGTGGGCAGGGATGGCCAGATACCTGCCATAAGGCGGGCCCCAGCCCCACCCCACATGAGCCAGGCAGCAGCTACGAGTTCCCACCTTACTCCCAACTGACCCCTTCTCCTTTAGGGGGACGCCAAGGCACAGCAGAGACACCAAGACCCCCAGAAACAGACCCTCCTTTGACCCACCATCAGCTGGTCTCTCTCAAAATGAAAAAGCATTTCTGTAGCACTTCGCTCTGCTTTAACGCAGCAGACAGTCTCCCGGGCTAAGTGGGAATCAGTCCTGGACCACCCTCTCTGCATGAAGGTTCACCATCATGAGGGTACCCCATGCCTTCTCCTTACCTAGGGGCTTTTGCTTTTACAGACCTCAAATCTGTGGGTGCTCCAGTACCTTTGGGTAAGGCAGTGGGATTCCTGGGCTCAAACAGCTCAGCCAGAAGACCAAAAAAAAAATAATAATCCAAAGCAGTATGATGGAAATCACTGGAAGGGCCCTCTGGACTCCTCCAGGGCTTGCAAGTGCTAATTGCCAGCAGTCCAATTACATTCACGTCTCTGATGGATTTAATTGCTGAGTTGCTGAAGAGAGAAGTGACCTATTATGGATCATTGTTTACAGCAAATTAGTTCAGAAATTCCCATCTTTCTGCCTGTCATGCTCAGAGGGCAAACTCCCTCAGCCCTGCCACCGAGTCGGCCAAGGACTTCACTGGCTCCAGCAGATGCAAGATCATTCACAAGGAAAAGCACAAAGACACATCTAGGGCAGAAACACAAGCCTGGCTGTTCAGTAGAAGAAAGCTCTGAGATGAAAGGGGTCAGAGGGAGAAAGCCATAGCTCAGAAGAGGAAAAAAAAAAAAAACACCCAAGGAAGGAAGCTAGAGCGGTTCTGCAGCAGCAGAGGAGGGGGGCTGGCACAAGCACACCCACAGCATCACTCAGGCCAGACCTAGAGGCTCACACCTGAGCTTAAATGGAGCTGGCGGAGCAGTGGGCAGTGGGTGGGTGGGTGGAGGCCCCAGGTGAGGCTGCTCGGGGCAGTTAATGCCCAGAGGGCCCTGACAGCTTCCGAGAGGCGGCATTTGCTTCTTGAGGAGTCTCTGAAGGAATGTCACAGGAGAAAGTCACAGGGCCTCCGGGCAGTTTGAAATCTAAGAGTAAATACAAGGAATGGGGAGGGGTCATTTTCCTTTGCAGGACATATATGGGGCTGGGCTGAAAAGATATTTAGAAGAATTTTTTTAATGGGGTAAAAAAATGCATTTGTGATGGCTCTAAACCTCCCTGCCAAGTCAAGGCAGGCTGAAGGCAGGGGCTGGTGGTAGCCCTCTCTCCCCTTTGTCGCGCTGGTGGGGTCTCTCAGAGCTGCTGGAGCTTGTACCGGAGCTCTCATGGGCTTCTAAGAGAGAGCACTGGGTAGTCACAGCCCTCTTGGAAAGCAGGGCCCTCCCCTCCCTGGCTACAGCAAGGTTGCGTGCTGCTCTCTGGGCTCGGTTGCTATTGTACGTGGATAAATACAACACTAGGACCACATTATCCGGACTGTTACCTAGAGATAAAAAGAATTAAAGCAGGGGAACGCAAGAAGCTTGAAAACAGGCCTGCCCTTGACTTGCGCAATATATTTCAACAGACCCATAAAAAGATCAGGGAATTCACTCAAGCATGAATAGATACAAGCGTAAAAGAATGGCGGTATTATATTTATTATTAAAGCCCTTTTAAAGCCCCCATATTGCAGATGGATTCTGAGCCTCTGGGGAAAGTCAGGGACAGGGTATTTAGCAAAAATGTTATTAAAAATAGAAATTGTTTCCCATGACTTAACCTTATTGCCTAGGGGGAAATCACTTAGGTGATGTTATTGGAGAGCACGCAGTTACGAGACCATGATTGTTATGGAAGACGATGCACCAGATTTCTGGAACAGCGGCAGCGTTTCTGCTTCCAGGGAAGCAAATTTACCTGCGCACCCCACCGACTGCCGGCAGCCCCCCGCGGACTCAGGAAGGCTTTTTCCTCCAGCCCACGTGCTTTTTAACCCATCTACAGTGCCTTCTGCCGCTCTTAGGTGCCAGAAGGAGCTCCTGAGGATGAGAACGCTCCGTGCCATGTGGTGCAATGAGCAGAGGGCACGCGGGGCTGGCGGCCGGGCACGAGGAACGCAATCCGTCGCATCCTCACCCAGCGATTTATCAATTTATCATCATCATGTGTCAGATCTGCAGCTCCAAGAGGCGGCCGGGTCACCCTCCTTGGTCGGGAGGGACTTGGGACCAAACGGCAGCAGGCGGGATGGTGCCATGGTTGGCTGGCTGCTCTAGTCCCAGCCCCACGTTAATAATAGAAAGCTTTTTTCCTAACTAAGTTTTCTTCAGAACCTGCAAAAAGGTTTGGTTATGACAAACGGGCGCTTTCTGACAGAAAACCTCCTCTGTCCCACAGCCGTGGCCAAAGGCCGCTTGTCAAAGCAGCGTCAAGTGTGATCCCCCCTGCAAAGATGGCCTGAAGCTCTTTGAGAAATACGGCTCCAGAGGCCGGGGAAATGCCAGGGGGATCGCCGAGCCGATCAGATTGTCTCCTGTCTTCCTCCTGGGACACACATCAAGGAAGATGGGCAAATATCAAACATTCATCACAGGCACTTGTCCCTTCAACAGCTGACATTGGTGCAGCAAAACAGGTTTTGATCACTTGAGCTTAATGTCACTGCAATCATTGCCTGGAATGTAATTTTGTCTTAAAAAAAAAAAAAAAAAAAAAAGAGGGGAAGGAGAATAAAAAATGAGACTCAAAGGTCTCCGTGCTTCAGAAAAGCTGGCTCTAAAGTTCTGCTGTAAGCATCAGATCTCAGCAAATTATGTAAACTCTCTCCCCAACACCCCCCCACCCGTATTTGGACATTTTCCTCTTACTTAATGATATTCCATCAATTATATAACTTCACGGATACTAGAGATCCAGTATTAGGGAGTTCAGCTTCATTATTAGAACAGTTATTGTCCTTTGGAGACTGAGCTAATGGCCATTTGTCTTCTTCAATTCAATTAACAACAATCCTCTCTGGACACCACATAGGCTGCGGTCGGTGACACGCCGCTACATCCCCTCCTCCATCAGGACATGACCCCCATCTCTGCAGACAAGATCTGGCTCCTCTCTCGCCAGCTGCACGCTATACATTTTAGCAGTGCATCAGGAAATGGCACACTAAATTATCAAAGAACTAAACCGGGCAGGGCTTGAGCCAAGAAAAATCCATTTATCGATGGCCATTCCTCCTCTGAAGTGCTTGAGTAGGTTGACAAGACAGAAACATGCCTCTCCCGACCAGCCGAGAAGACTCTTCCCAAGGAGGATAAGGTCACATCTTCCAGCAAAGGATGAAGGGTAGAAACTGAAGGTTGGAGCCAGACTGAGGGAAGAGTTTCAACATTTTTTAAGGAAAACGGAGCTTACAGCTGCTCTGGTTTGTCAGTGTGACTCTTCTGTACAACTGTGGATGGCAGTACATTTATTTTCCCCTTGTCCCTGGCCTCTGCTCCATGAATGCTCTTGTCACTAAGTTCAAGGAGCCTCCAGCAGGAGCTGTTAAACCCAAGCATGTTCCTCCACAACGTTGCTGCCTTCCAACATGTGAATAATCCCCTCGCTTCTGCAGAGCAACGGCTTTGGTCTTTGCATCCTTGGCCTCTTCCCTTTCCACCTCCAACTCCGTCAGGGCGTGCACTGTTCCCCGGAGGTTTGCAGGAGTGGTGCTGGGTCAGTTTTAGGGTGCTCTGGGCTCCCTTGGAGTCAGGGCTGAGACTCTCCTGCTCCATGTAGTCACCGGGACACAAGTCACCGGCCTCAGAAGCTTTCACAGCTGGTGACCGAAGCCTTACAAGCAGAGGGAGAGGCCGGGGAGCCCAGCCTGATGTCATAAATAAGACACCCTCTGCTCCTGGCATGTGGCGCTTTCAATGGAAAGCACTAATTGCTGGCAAATCGCTCTGGTAGCAATTCAACCTGACAAATGCTTTATTAGAACCAAGCTCCCACCGAGAAGGTGTGGGATCACCTTATAATTTACGGGTGTGGAGAGCAGCAGACTCGCTGGGAGTGGGCAGGAAAGCTGAGGAGTCTCCTCACCTACCAGAGCCTGCGAACTTTCCACGAGAAGAGCTATCAGTGCAAGCAGAAAAGGTGGCTGTGAGCTAGAGAGATGCGTCCCTGTGGGTGGGCTCTCTCCTTTGAGGTTTGCACCACGCCGCCAGGCAGCTGGACCTCATAGCTGGCCTGGCTGACCGCTCCCCAGTGACGGTACGGCCACCCCACGGTTGGCCTCCCCAAGGCTTGCTCCCTTGAAGGTCCACCAAAAAAGAGCATTCAGTTTTTTATTGCGTCCTTCTGTTTTAACAAAAGCGAAATCCATCCCTGCTGCCCCTAGAACAAGCACAGCCCTGCGCTGCTGCCACTGTAAGTAACAGTGATGGGATCACTGAGACGTAACAAGATTTATCACTTTCTCCTGAAGAATGATTGCCTTCTCGGTGTCCTCAGTAAATAATGTTCTGCCTGCATCATCTGGGGACATCATTAACCCAGGAGACAGTGACACCACTTAACCTTTCACGGTCTCGCTCAGCTCCCCGAAGCTGCCCGACATGTACGGTTACTCAGCGACTCCATTCAGGGACAAGGTGAGGATGTGATGCCAAAATTCACACCTGGGAAGAAGGGACACAGCACCGGCGCTTGATGCCGCCGCAGGAGGCAATGCGGTACTGAGGAGCACCTACGAGCAGCTCCATGCTCCACCTGCTCTTGCAGCACAGCCTTTACCAGGAACCTACAGCAAGTCTGGGCTTGTCGCGCCACTTTGGCTTTAGCAAGGTTATTGGAGTAGCAAGTCAGAGACTCCAGCCTCCGGGCACATCAGGGTGTTTCCCAGCTCTCATCCATAGCCGTGACCCCTCGCTGGGTTGTAGATACGCAGCGCTCTTCCCATCAAGTCCCCAGGATCTCCTCCCTTCCCCATCCACAGGCATCTCGGTGACCTTTTGCAGGCAGGGCTCCCCCAGCGTGGCAAGTGCTCAAGGCTTCGACTCGTCTGGTGCTGCCTCCTCGCTGTGCTTAACAGCTCCCGACTGCTCCTTCACTATGTCTATGACCGGCACTGGATTTATTAATGCATTTTTAATTAGCAAACTCAATCTCCAGGGGAAGGTGCCTTGCATCTTAATGACCTTTGCTTTGAACCTTTGCCAGAGAGCGCCTCATACCGTAAACCTGTATCTGCAACCAAGTTTCCCGATGACCCTCAACTCACAAGCTGAGCAGCCAGAGCAGCAGAGGAAGGTGTGGGTGAGGAATTTGCTAGGTGGATGTAGTCCCAAGTATAGTCCAAGATGGTGGAAAGTTATAAAACACTCATTTGAGTAAGAAGAAGTCATAGAGAGCTTAGAAAGCCTCCGCACAGTTAAAGAAGTGCTGTAGAAAAGGCTTGCTGGAGCCCAGCAACGGGGTTCGGATGGTCCCAAGAGTTGGGGAATCTGGGCAGAGCTAGAGGCCTAAAGCGTGCTGGGGACAGGAGCCAGCCTGACTGCACACACCAGCCCTCTTGTTCTCAGGGACAAGGGAAGGACCACAGTTATTTTGCCTTGGAGACTTGTTTCAGGCTGGTTCACGACCCAATTACTCACCACGTCTCTCCAGGAGGTGCCTTCTGCAAGCCACGTCTTTCCAGATCAGCTTGTAGTATTAGGGGCCAGCATAAAGACCTGCTTTCTTCCCAGGAGTTAGTGACATTTTAATCAACTCTTCCGGATAGAGTTACACATTTAAATGTTACGCTGTTTCCTTCAGATTTCCCCAGGCATTTCATGGTTTCAACATGGTTTCAATGTTTTCCGTATTCCTCCAGTTCCAGATCTCTTTTCAAACCAGCCGTTACAATTAAGCTGTTCCAAGCCCATCAGCGCTGCAGGGGCTGACGGAGTCCTTAGCTCCGTCTCAGAATCCATCTCCCACCTCAGGGAGGAGCAAGGGTTGACCCCATTTCCTCCTCCCCCCTGCTTTGGGAAGGGTGGGGGAAACTGTCGACAGCTCGGTGGTTTATTACCCACAGGGCTCTGTAGATCCATACCTTCCCAACGCGTTCAGCAGAGCTGTGTGCCTGGTGCCAGCTGTTCCTCCGTTTTCTGGCTCCTCTGTCGCACAAGGTGTTAGTGATGCCATTTGTCTCCATCCTCCTCTGGAACGCACATCCCAATGGCACACAATTCCCGACAGCGGCTGTTTCCCCATCCTCACCCCCACGCAGCCTTATCCTCGCTGGAACCGAACACCAGGCTCTCTCGAGGAGCAGGAGGACCCAGCACCAAAATCCTTTCAGCGGGGAGAGGAGCAGATGCTAAATATTCATGCAGCTATCGGTTCGCAGCGCTGCGCTGCATACGCAGGAGGTATTTATGCTCCACTGAGTCTCCTGATGAGCATCCCACCCTCGGGGCTCCTCTGGGTCACCGTGCCGAGGCAGAAGCGCCCCAGAACTAAGCCGCGCTGGTGCAAACATCAGCAGTAACCGCTGTACTAGAAGCACGTGTGAAGCTTGTTCCCACAGCAGGACATGTATTAATCTGACTTCTCCACCTACCCACATCCTCATCCTTCTGGGCAGCAGGAAGATGGAGTTCACCTTCCTACGAGCCGTCCCTTTGCCATGCCCCAGGTGCCCGGCATCCCCCAGCCGGACTGCCTGCTGCTCAGGAATTCCTCCTCGAGCCTGCTGCGAGCATCGCTTCACCGCCTTCAGCTGTACTCGGAGGGACCTGGGAAGCAGCTTAAGCAACGCTGCGTGACTCACTCCTCTCCCCGAGCTCTCCCCTCTCGGAGGAGAAGCGTGAGCCTGCCCGTGACCTCCAGCAAGGTCTCTCGCAGCTCCACTGCAGCACAGAGCAGAGTTTCCGACCTCCGTGTGATGCTGCCTTGCTGGCACTCTACCGTTTGCCAAAACCGGGGCTGTCACTGAAGCCCAAAACTCAGGCTTGTCATCCTGCTGCTCCTCCAAGGAAACACCTGAGCTGCGAGAAGGTGCGTGCGCAGCTCCAAGCGTCAGGAGACGCGGCCGCGGCAGGCTGTCCCGCAGCCCGGCCGTGTACCTCTCCCCGACGCCTCGCTCGCACCGTTCCCAGCGGAGCCGTCTCACCCGCACCGCCTCCGTCTGCTCTCAGCCAACCTTCCCTTCCCACGGGCGGCTTTGGGCACAGCCACCACGAAGTTGTCAAGCAGGCTCAGCGAAGAGCCTGCGAAGAGCCTTGGACCACGTCTCCAAAGCTCTCCCGGTTTGCTCTGTAAGAAAATTCCCTCCTGCATGAGCATTTTGATGGGTTAGGCCCTGCCCCGCTTTCCCTGCGGGTCTTACTCGGTGGACAGACAGAGCAGACCAGCTTTTCGGGGAAAGACAGACTCACGGAAGAGAGAGGGTTTCAGAAGCCTTTTCTCTCCCTTCTTCCTCCAGGCAAGATGGAGCAATCGCTTCACCCAGCTCGATTTCCTGGGCTGCTTTCACAAGCCCTAATCAACCACGGAGACCTGCTCTTGCTACGTGTCACTCCTCCACCTTACCCTCTGCATTAATCAGCCTCATTTATCAGCAGCCCTGCTGAAAGCGGTACAAGGCGCAGGGTCCCTGCACAGTACAGCCAGAGGCCACAGCCCTGGT
Source organism: Dromas ardeola (assembly GCA_013398915.1). Taxonomy (NCBI): domain Eukaryota; kingdom Metazoa; phylum Chordata; class Aves; order Charadriiformes; family Dromadidae; genus Dromas; species Dromas ardeola. Next base: position 562,870 of record VYZM01019549.1, on the reverse strand, counting down.
GGGACTGCGAACCTCTGCGTGGCAAGGCTGGGGTCCAGAGGCACCCTGCAAAACCCCAATAGCACGTGCTGCAAAGGCAGCATTTCAAAGCCTCCGAGAGGGAGACATTTATTATCCCCCTTCCCCCTTAACACAGCCTCCGCTGTCCTGCATCCCCCAGCGCCAATATCCAGCGGTTCTTCTAATCCAATTTATCACTGGGTTGTTTCACCCAAGTCAGCAGATGCCCCTCTGCTCCGGTTACTGACGGATCGATTTACGTCGAGGCCGCAGAGATGCCGCTTGCCAGGTCTCAGAGTTTCAATTCCCCTCCTGTCTCAGCGAGATGTGGGAAAGGGGAGGACAAAGCCCAGAGGAATTGAAAACATCAGGGAGAGCCAAGCACCCTGCAAGGGGCTGCTGGTCCGTCTGACGGGGTGCAAGGGCAGCACCCATGAGCTCTGCGCATCCCCCGGGAGCATCCTGCAGTCACTCACCCTCATCCCAGCGGCACGGAGCGAGACTACGGCTGTAAAGACCCGGCTCGTATAGCAGACAGGACACTTTGGTCTTTGCATGATGCTGCTCGGGTTTGGTACCCCAACATCTGGCCTCCAGCTGTGCCCACCTGCGGTGGCTTGTGCTCCAGCTGGATCCCTGCTCCCCATTCCGAGCTGTGGGGCAGGAGCTATGCCCCTCCACCCCACGGCGTCCCGAAGTAAGTCGCAATCCAGCCCTTCCGCTGATCCCAGCCTCAGCTCTTGTGGCCACATTCGATGGGAAAGGGAGGTTAAGGTCTTCTTACTTTTCACTCATTGCTAAAGTAAAGCTCACGATGAAGCATTTCAGCGAGATTAAGGCTGATTTTTGCTGCATCATTCTTCCAGTCTGGAAGGGGAAAGGTGCTTAATGAGACCCAGGGGACCCAGCGAGCTCCCCATCTGTCACTACATGGAAAATCTGACAGGGTGGTACTGGGATTTAACTGTCTGGACAAATAACGAGGACATTTAGCACTTTCTCCCCTTCCTCTTTGAGAGAAGGACACAGCAATGTGGTAGGCATTTCTAAGGAGGAAAATACCTGGGGGTCACAACCCAGCAGTTTTCACACTCAGGGTCCTTAATGGATTTCTTCCCAGCCCAGTCGCCATCCCGCACAGGCAGTTGGTCCAAGCTCTATTTTCTCAACCCGCAAGAGTGTTCGCTGAATTCTCAATTAGATACAAAACCTCTTAAGGAGTGAGACAAAGCTCCCAGAAGTGGCTTTATGGCATCCGAGACACAACCCCCTCCTCTTCAAAAGCACTCTCCTGACAAATACTCATTCCCTAGCTATCCAAGCGCATTTTCAAACCAAAGCCGCAGCTGTGAGAGGTGACCTGGAGACAAGTCTGGCCTCATACCCCACTTTGCTGCTCTGTCTGGAGAAGACCTTCAGGTAAACCAAATGGAAGTTTCCATTTGTTTTCCTCCTCCCACGACGAAAAGCTCCCAACTGTTGGGGAGGTGGCAGGATACCACATAGATGGGAGAGATTTCATCGTCCTTATCAAGGCGGGGGGGCAAAAGAACCAGTATTAGTAAGGTCTCCCAGCTTAGTTGCCTTGTTTAAGGGACAAAGCGCCCACCTTCACGTGAGGATAGCAACAGGAAAACCGCAGTAAGGGGACGAAAGTTAAAGCAGTGTCATTGGAAAGACTGGGACAGGCTTCATCAGACCCACGCTAGAACTGCCACCTATCAGCAAAATCTGGCGAGATAAAGAGCTTTAGTTATGCATTGTCATGGTGTATTAAATAAAGGTGTCTGCCCTCGAGCCCTCGTTCCTCAAGCCCTTCACCCTGCTCCCCCTGGGAGGGGCAGGTATGCATCATTAGAATGGCACACCAGCCTCAGACCCAAGGGGTCACGCTACCCAGAGTTGGTGAGCTCAGCACAGCATAAGCAACTCTGCTGAGATGCATCAGAGTGACAGTTAAGGTCTTTGCCCTTTCCATTAGCTTTATTTTAATTTGAAGCCGCACTGTTCATTACTCCCATTACATCCAGTCTCAGCTGGCTGGCACGAGGCTTTACATCGCTGCTGACTGTGGGCAAGAGCCTGATGCTCTTGTCTCCGGGGTCCCGGCTGCATGCGTGTCACGGCAACAAACTGGCCAGCAGTGACACTTGGGCACTGGTTTCTCCACCTGCAAATGCCATGGGTCTGCTAGGACACTGCTCCGCTCCTCCACCGCACCAAACCATACTCATCTCTGTAGCAGGAGGTGGCTGTGGGTCTGGGCAGACCTGGGGGGAGGTCCACACCGCTCCCATTCCCTCGCACAGAAATGCTTTAATTTACTGACGGACGGAGCCAATGTGATGTGGACGGCAAGGAGTTAAGTGAGCTTGCTAGCAGAGAAGTTTCCAAGCCTCAGCTCAGCTTCTAGAAGCTTATACAACCATCACATTAGCCTACAGGTAGCCCAAGGCCAGAAGCTCCAGATGCTGGAAGGCGGCTACAGGAATGAGCTAGAGAAGCCTGAGTATCACTGATCAGCCTGGAGTCCCTGGGCTCAGAGCTCTTCCAGTGGCGTATCTGCCCAACTTCCCAAAGCTTCTGGAAAACTTCAGAGAAGCTACTTGGGTTTGGAGCAATATGACCCTCAACCCCGCCATAATGGTGGGGTTCTCTCCCCAACACTCCCCATCAAAGGGATGCCGGGAGAGAGCTGGAATCACAGAATGGTTTGGGTGGGAAGGGACCTTAAAGATCATCTTAGAGATTCCATGGGCAGGGACACCTCCCACCAGCCCAGGTTGCTCCGAGCCCCAACCAGCCTGGCCTTGCACACCTCCAGGGATGGGGCAGCCACAGCTGCTCTGGGCAAGAGCCAAACCAGGAGCATCCTCTCATGAGCTACAGCAGAGTCTTGTGCTCTGCTTATCGGAAGGGTAATTTTCCACGTGGTTCAGTGCTGGAAATCCCTTTCAAACAGGGAATTCGGAAGCCTTTCCTCAAGGTAAAAAGCTGCTAGGCAGAACAAAACCACAGCACTGCACAAATAAGGAGGAAGCTGGTACCAAACTGGACACCTGCTTCAACACAGGTTGATCTAAGAAAGATTTTCTGCTATCCTTTGATATAAAGGAGGAAGTCTTGAAATATAATCTTTCCTTGGTAAAAAAACCATTCGTCTGCAGCTCCTGCCATCTCTAGTCCATATATTTACAAAGATCCTTGAACAGAGACAGAGCAGTTTGCTGGGATGAACGTTCACGAAAGCAAAGCAGCAGGTTTCCTCGCAGAGGGCACATAAACGTGCCCCCCCACATCAACTAAAGGCCATTGCCTTGGACTTCCACTCATGGGGCACCCAAAGGAGCCTCACAAACGCAAGGAGATTGCCAGCCTACAGAGTCAGGGCAAAGCAGCAGCGTGGGGAGAGTAAAGCAGGGAGCAAGAAGAGGCCTCTTCAGCACCGCAAGGATCTTCGTTTGCCGCAAGAGTGGCTCAGCCATTGAAGTATCCACAGAAGCCAAGCACGGAGAACTTATCTGCATCTTGGAGCCTTGTCAGCCAGGAAACTCCTGATCTCACGGCCTCCTGCGGCAAACCATTAGTGCTGGGAGAGTTCAGCTACCCATCACAGACGGCACTTCCCTTTCCACATGGGATGGTAGAGCACCTGGGCTCCAAGACCCGCAGGGGTGCGGAGCAGTGGCACAGACCCCCCCCCGGACCATTTCCCCCTGACACTCACAAGGGACCACAGTTTAAGTCCTGAAGCCACTGAAGGAGAGAAGAAAGGATCCTCACTGCAGAGCGGGCCTCTGCCCCAGGTCAGCTCTGCTGGAGAAATCCTGCTTTTGCTTTTCTGGAGTCTCCATCTCTGGAGACATTCCAAACCCGCCTGGACGCGTTCCTGTGCCACCTGCTCTGGGTGACCCTGCTCTGGCAGGGGTTGGACTGGGGGATCTCCAGAGGGCCCTTCCAACCCCTGCCACTCTGTGATTCTATAGGAACAGAAACGGAGAAGAGCCTTTGACAAGTCCTACCCCAAACCCCTCAGCCAATCTGGAGTCCTACCAAACAGGAAAGACCTCAGAGTGCTTAAAATGTAAAACTGCAGTCAACATGAAACCCCAGATGCTCAGCCCCAGGTTTCCGCATTGTGGCAACACAGCTGCAGGGACAGGCAGACTTTGAGGCGGTGAGTAAGGAGAGCCGGGGTTCATGCCGCAGGTTGACCCATGGTGTTTTGGAGCAAGACCCCTGGTCCCACGTTTGGTCCTCCTGGTGGGATGGCACAGTTGTCCCAAGCAAGCCTAGAGCCGTACCAACCGCCCGGTGCTGCAGAAGGCTGGGCAGGTAGGAGAGCCATTGAAGCTCCTCAGAGAGGCGCTGTGTTTTGAACAGAACAGAGCTAAACAGGGGATTTTTAGATCAATGTATGTGTCTGCCAAGAACAGGCGTGAAAAACAACCCATTTTAGTAAAACTTGCAGTAACTTTTGGGGGGAGATCCGTTATACTGAAGTAGTTGACAATTAAGATGCATCCTCAAGCAACTATTTTTCATCAAAATTACTTTTCAGACCCTCAATTCAGACACGTAAGATACAGGCTCATCAATAAGGTTACATATTACCTTGTAAACTACACGTACAGATTCCTTCCCCATCCCACCAATACTCTGGTTCAAGTACAGACCCCCCAGCCAGGAAAGTGGAAAGCATTAAACCAGCTTCCGAAACCACACAGATAACAAGGAAAATCCTAGCAGCCAGTGTTAAAAGGTTTTCTGTTGCAGTAAGCCATATATTTTTGTTTTGGTTTAATATTAATGTATTTATATATTGTTAGGGCAATTTGTTGAAGCTGTTTCCTTGCTTGCAAAAGCCTGGGTTTAGCAAATATTGGCTGGTTAACTATGTTGTTACTTAGCAACCCTAATTGGATTTCAAATTGGAGATTTTGTTTTGGAAATATTACCTGTATCACTTAGCACTGTGAAATAAGTTCCTACCTTCATCATGCAGATAAACCCAATCAGCATTCCTCAATTCACAGGGGTTTAATCTTGTTTACACGCTTCCAAGACAAGAACTGACACCTTCCCTCCTCCCCCGGCCAAGACCTGCAATCTTTCACCGGTATTTGGAAACCCAAGACCAGCACAAGCTCCTGCTGCAGACACCAGCTCGAGCGGCCCCCATGGCCACGCTGGCCCCGTCCCCAGGCTGGGTGGCAGTCCCGTGAGCTCGGCATGTCCCAGCTCAGCTGCTGGGCACATCAGAGGGGGCTCCAGACCAGACAAACGGAGCTTCAACGTAGCTGCTGGGCCACTGGCTGAGGGTGTGTGGGCAGAGGTCCCAGCTGAGGGTGGTCAGAGCAGTGAAGGTGCACCCAGGGCCCTGGCACCATGGCTGCTTTGCTGGTCCCCTGCCAGCCTGTTACAGGCCACCAGCCACTCCACACCCATCAAGATGGCCAAGGCAGGCAAGGAGACCTTCCCCCGTAGCCCACAAAAGGACATTAGCTACAGCAGCCCGGGACCTCTGACCAGGACTTCTCTTAATATCAGCTCTGTGGGCTCTGGGATTTGGGCACACCAGAATCACCCATCTCTCCAGATGAAGACCTCCTCCAGCTGAGCCCAAAGGCAGAAGGCCCACTCCACACAGCTGGGATGTGAGGAACAACGCCTGGCAAGTGCCTCCTCTGAGACCAAGCAAGGAATCATGCTGGTGTTAGCTAGAGGCACGGACAAGCCGACCAGGACTTGGCCCAGGCACGTGCACCTTCCCGCTGTGCTGCCGTCTGGCCCATCGGTAGTCGACATGAGGGTGGGGAGAAGGAAAGAGAGCACTGAATTAAGTGCTCTGCTGCTGGAGGTACCAGCCTGTGAGATGAAGCTTGCAGGGGTCTGGATGATGGGGTGGACTTTCTTTTCTACAAAATTCCTTTCCCCTTTCACTGTGTTATAGAATCATAGAATTGGTTTGGTTGGAAGAGACCTTTAAGGTCATCAAGTCCCACCATTAACCACTGCCAAGTTACCACTAACCCGTGTCCCTCAGCACCACGTTTACCCGTCTTTTAAATACCTCCAGGGATGGTGACTCCACCACTTCTGAGGCAGAGGGGGTGGGAGGGCCCTCTCAGCCTGGCACCGCAGCGGGCTGGTTTATGGGGTGAGCGAGAGGCGGACTGAGCAGCGGACAAACCCCCCGCTTTCCCCGGGAGTCAGGATGGGCAATGCCACGACCGAGGGATGCCCAAAGGTGCTGCCCATCTACCAGCAGCTCAGAGCCTCCGAGCAGAGATGGAGAACCTCAAGGCTAATGAGCAAACTGCAGCGTGACCCCCAGCAAAGCTTTATTTCTGGTGTGAGTGGAAGGCGGCTGATGTCATACCGTTTAGCGATACTGAACCGGTAAGCCAAGCATTAAGCCAATTACAGGCTACAAACCATTGCACAGCAGCGCAACGCTCTGACTTCAGCCATGGGCCAGCAACCGTGGGGACCGGCAGGGAATGAGCATTGATCGGTGCCCGGGCCCCCGCAACGGCCCCGTTGCTTCCGGCTCAACAGCGGGGAGCACTCCCGGTCCTCCCGCCTGCCTGCACCTCAGCTACGGCACTGCCATCCGCAGAACTGCTCCGAAAAGTCAGCAAACGCCACGAAAGGGAGCTGGGTCCTGTAGGAAGCAGGCATTTTGGGATGTGGTGCAGAGGGGTTGTCTACCTGGCGTTGCTGGAAGGGCTCATTCTGGCTGGCTGGTTTCTTGTGAAGCCCTTTATCTCCGCAGAGATGCGACGGGTGAGGGAGCTAAACAATTAAAGAGAGATGCTGACGTCCTTGTGCAGCACAGAGAGAGGAGAGGCAATTACAGGGAAGTGTCAGCCTGCAAACTAGGCTTTTTATGCTCTAAAGATGTTCATCTCCATTCTGAGGAGGGACGAAGCCATATTTTCCCTATGGGAAAGACCCTGAGGGCCTGGGGGTGTGGAAGTGCGGGGGTATGCGTGGTCTTCAGCCCCATGCAATGGGACGAGGCCAGTCCCCATGACGGCAGAGTGATGGCACGGCCTGAGCACCGGCAGAGCTGCCCCTGTTCGATGGGTCGCGCAAACACAGGCTGCTCAGCAACACATCCCTCCTTCCCTCCTCCAAACTTATAAAGGATCCTGGACCAATCAACATGGCCAGACTCCACTGTAAGCAGATGGTTTGACCCTAACCCCAGCTGGGTTTTCCTAGTAGGGAAAAACTGGGGTGAGTTTTTTGGTGCAAAAACTGTTTACTGGATAAACAAATGCCATCTGAGACACGCTGAAAACAGCTTTTTCTCGCAATGGCTTGGAGGCTTCCAGTCTCGATGCTTGCCCAAGTTTAGGTTGGCAGATAAAGGTTGGGAAATGAGATACGGACTTTCTAGACCGTGTCCCAGAAGAGGAAAGCATTTCACCCCGTGGTCACTCTACACACCCTTGAGACTAACCCAGGAGACGGCAGGACCTTTCTGGTCTTGCTTGAGCTGGTCCTTCACAGTAAAAAGGTCCTCTCCAGGAGCTTCGGGGAGGAACTCGAACGCAGGGGAAGATCAAATGAAAGGAGAAATGAAATCATGTCCGTTGAGCTCTCCCATTTTGAGCTAGGCCAGGAGAATGCCGCAGCTAGCTTCTTGGTGTTGGAAGCAAGGCTGGTGGTGACCATGCCATCATGAAGGGCTGCCTCCTTCAGGTAGAAGTAGACCATGTATTTAGAGGGGAAACGGGCAGGGAAGAGCAGCGTTATTCTGCCGAAAATTTAAATGAAAGTAGATTTATTTTGTCTTTGTTCCAGTTCTCAGGAGATGGTGTTGACTTATGCGTTGGAAAACCAAACCCTGCAACCGGCAACTATGAATTGTTGTATTAAACCTGCCACCTCCCCCTAAAGCCCTGAAGCAAACAACAATCTGATGGAAGCTGCTGATTTTTTCTTGGCTCAAACCCCAATCTGTTTGTCAGGTTCCAGATGCATTTTACAGTGGTTGAGGGTTTTTTGTTGTTGCTGGATGATTTTCGCAAACCAAATGTTGAAGAAGAGCGGATCTGAAAGTGAAAACATTTCTCCGATAAAACTCAGGTTTCTACTGAAAATTGTCAGGGAGTTTTCAACCAGGATTAAGCTTCAATTATACGGGTTCTATTTTAACCGAGAACTAAAGCGTGCTGAATAGAAATGTTGTTGTGTTCTGTTTGAACACCCACAACCCAAAGAACATCCTTTATCTTGAAACGCGCATTAGTTTTACCTTATATTATTACTGCAAAAAAACTGCTCCATTACAGCTGGGGCTTTCGTGCCGTATGATATCTGCCAGTCGATCTTCCTTCGCTAAACCCTACCTCGACAGCTCCTATTTTAAGATCTTAAAATGATATGAAAAATAAAACGTTAAGAGAATGAGCGCGGCTGCCTGCAGAAACGCTGCCTTTACAACCCCATCAGCATTCAGCTCGGCTTCCAAATGACCCTGATCGGCAACAACGTTCTCTATATTCCCACAATTAAACAACATTTGAACTTGTGTTAATAGCAATAGAACAATTATCTCAAACAGCCATCCACCGAGTAAGCAAGCCGTATCAGCAAGGATCAGGCTGGGTGCAAATAAGGACTTACCCTCACAAAGGAAAGGGATTGAAATCTTCAATATGAGGCATAAAGATTCTTTCCTTTACTACTGGCACCATAAAATCGGCGCGCGAACAATATATTGAACGTCAGAAGCAAGTATCTACTGAAATTTAAGCAGCATTTGGTTGCTTAATTGTAAACCTTACTGATTATTTCCACTGCAAAAAAAAAAAAAAAACTTTAGTATTCTGAGACTGAAAAGAGACGTTTGCCCGGTCCCGGTATCAAAAATACTCCTGTAACGTTAGAGCTTTGTGTGGGAAAGGCAGAAGTAGCACCACAGCCTCTAGCAGTGCGGGGGGAGCAAGGGAAGGCTTTTTAGGGCCTGAATTTATTTTTACAGCTTAATGAAAGAGACAGTCATTGTATTTCTGGAAAATTTAGAAATAAATGAGTAGAGGGCTCGCTTAATAGGAAATTTCCCCTGGCAGTTTCTCTTTTGTTTCTCACTGAACAAATATATTCCATACTGATGGGAGGGGCAAAAAGAAACCGTCTTCTGTGGGAGGGAAAAAAAAAAAGCTGGAGAAGCTTCCCTTCTCCTGTGGTTTTCTCATTCTTCCCATCTCCTCTGTGCCAACGCCAAGAAAAGCGTTTTCCTCTTGAAAAAGGAGGAGCGGACCCGAGTCAGAACCTGGCTTGGAAAAGGACCGCGATTTGCCCAAATTGCCAAAGCTGTCGTAGTTAGGAACCCTACAAAGAATGTTGGAAAACTTTTTGATCGGATCTTTGGAACTCGTGAAGTTAGGCTAGCGGAGAGCCCCCCGCAGCTCATTCCGGATGGGAGAGCGGATTTGGGAGGAGCCTGGTGCCGCGTTGACGTGCCACGGCTTCCCCAACTGGGGTGTTTCTTATTCCATTTCTCACCTTTTCGTCTAATAAAGCTCATTGTTCACCCCCGGCTGAAAGAAGACATAATAAAAATGATGGCAGGAAATTGAAGGCTAGCTGGTGTTGAGAGAGACAGTAACAAAACTGCTTTTACAGGGTAATCTACAATCCTTTGGTAGCTCAAGCTAAAGAGGGCTTCGAAATCAGCAAGAGAATTAAAAATATTGAGATCAGCTAAAACATTCCTTTCCTTTGCACATCACAGAGGATACCCACAGGGACAGATTTGCTGCTACGCAGTAATTTCCACCACTTTTTACTATAAAAAATGAAAGTGTTTGGTGCTTCTCCCCCCTTCCTTTAGCGCGAATCCACTTTACGGGGGGAAATTACCTTTCTGTGCTCCCTAGAAAAATCTCCGCCTAATTGAAACAGCGATGCCAGTTAAAATATGGGGCGTGCGCCTGGACGCGGGGGGAAGGGGTCTGCAATCCATTAGCCGTGTCAGAGAGCTGAGAGACGACGGGTAGAAAGAGGAAAGGGCCAATCTGCCTCCGAAAACAGCTGACGAGTCTTAAATACTAAAGGAATATAGGGCTGAACCCAAAGAAAATCTGCCCCCGGCGCTGGAGTGGGGGATTCGGGGGTGATGGAGCACGAAAAGCAGCACAAAGCTCGGGCGCAGGCTGGGCTGAGCGCCCGGCTCGCACTCACGCCAGCTCGGAAGAAACCTTTTCGGGGTTCTTCTGAACTCCCTGAAAGCCAGGCAGGAAAATCTGCACGTGCAGGATTGCAACAGGTCTGTGAGCACGATCCAGGGCCTGTCCCTACGCTTGGAATTGGGAATAGAAGCTGCATTAATAAACTAGATAACATGAAATACAACTCCTCCATAAGCAACCCTTCCCTCCCTTGCTCCAGACCCGCCGGAATCTATCTTTTTTACTTTTTCCTTGCTGAAACCCTGTTCTTTCAGCAAAGCCCTGTTGAAAAATAAGCTTTGTTCCAGGGAACAATTAATTCCTGAGCCTGTCCCTGGGAGGAGTGGAAGATTTAGGCTGCTGGGCACCTACTTCTGCTGCAAAAACTGCAGAATTCCTCGGAATCCTGTGTCAGGAAGGCGGCTGGAAGCGCTCAGCTTGGCTGCTCTCCACGAGCCCTTCCCTAATATATGACTTCACCCTCTTGTTTTCTCCTCTTCTTTCCTGTCCTGCTTCTCATCTCCTGCTTTTGGGGATTTGGGGGCCAGCTCTGCCGCATGGCTCCGGCACGGCACAGCCACGGCTGGCTGGGGGGACACCGAGCCCCCCGCTTCGGCACAGCCCGGGCGGCAGGAGGCCAGCCAGATGTTGCAGGAACCCGTGTGACTCCTCGGGGCCCGAAATGAATCACGCGGCACGTACTTTATCCATATAAAAGAATAACCGAACACCAACGCCGTGCACTGATATAAACCAGACAGCCCCTGGGTATTAATTGGAATTCAGGCTCATAAACATATTGCCTCTGCATGGCGCAGCTACCCCGATTCCCTTTGTATCTCTACTCCCGCAAATAAGTAAAATTGACTTAAAAAAAGAGCTGTCAGGCCCACGAGCGGCAGCACATGGGCTGCGGAGAGACCGCTGCCGCCTGCTCTGTGCAGCAGCTCCGTGCCGAGCCACCACGTTCCTTCCTCGGCCCATCCAGCCCCGACGTGTCTGCGCTGCGGTGGGTTGCGAGGGGAAAAGCGGGTTCGTGTGTGGGCTGAGCGGGGCTGAAGCGTACCCCGTGCAGCCTTCCCTTCTAGGATGGTGGCAGCCAAAACTTGGTCTCAAAGCATCCAGGTGGGGCTTGGCAACCTTGAGCTATGCTCCTCAAACATAGAATGAACCATAGAATGGTTTGGGTTGGAAGGGACCTGAAAGCTCATCTAGTCCCACCCCCTACCCTGGGCAGGGACACCTCCCACCAGCCCAGGTTGCTCCAAGCCCCGTCCAACCTGGCCTTGAACCCCTCCAGGGATGGGGCAGCCACAGCTTCTCTGGGCAACCTGGGCCAGGGGCTCACCGCCCCCACAGCAAAGGATTTCTGCCTCAGATCTCAGCTCAATCTCCCCTCTTCCAGTTTAAAACCCTTCCCCCTCATCCCACGGCTCCCCTCCCTGACCCAGAGTCCCTCCCCAGCTTTCCTGGAGCCCCTTGAGGGACTGGAAGGGGCTGGAAGGTCTCCCCGGAGCCTTCTCTTCTCCAGGCTGAACCCCCCCAGCTCTCTCAGCCTGTCCTCCCAGCAGAGGGGCTCCAGCCCTCCCAGCATCTCCGGGGCCTCCTCTGGCCCCGCTCCACTGGCTCCGTGTCCTTCTTGTGCTGAGGACTCCGGAGCTGGATGCAGTACACCCTGTGAGGATGCTGTTCCATCAGCACGAGTGACAAACTGTGGGGTGGGAACCGCGGCCAGGCGTAGCATGCCTCGTAGGTATGGACCGGTGCTTTTTGCCTCCGCACTGCCTGTGCTTGCAGGTGCTTCGGCACAAGCGTTCCCTGTTCTGGGTGGGAAACATGCTCCCTGACAGTTTCTTCTCTTTCCTATTTGCATAATTAACAGAAATTACAGAGCATTTGGCCTGCTTGTAGTATTTACATAGTAAGCCTCGTGATATTTTATTTTTCTGAAATCTTCCCAGCGTGGCCCAGAAATGCCCCCTCCCAAGCCGGCCAAGCAATAGGTGGTTTCATTTGCAAGCGTTTTTAGCAAATGCCAAGGTCCAGAGCCTGAGCACGCAGTGGTGACGGACGTCGTCAGAGTCGCTCTTCCACTTTGTATAAGTAATCACCCATCCTTTGGGGCACAGAGGGTGGAAAATGAGGTAGAACGTAGCATCCCTGTGGTTGTGAGCCCCTGCGGGAGACCCTGGCTTCTTTCGCTGTGCCACGTGCATCGCTGAGGGCTGGCGGAGCAGTGCGGAGTGATAATCCCCTTTATGAAGCAATCCCTGAGTTGTCTGGGACAAGGACAGCATGGGGACCTTGATCACAGCCACGGGACTTGGCGGTGTTGCTGTTATTAAAAAAAAAAATAAAAATTACAGCTTTTAATCCTCTTAATTGGTTGCATTACTGATACTCTCTGGCGCTGGCTGGGGAATGAGAAAATCTATAGACTGGTCTGGCTTGTCCGTCCCAGCTTGTGCCTGAGACGGTGTTGTCGTTCCGAGCAGGGACAGGAGAAGGCACCCCAGTGCTCAGCCAAAAAGTCCCCTGCCCTCTCCGTCAGCCCCACACGGGGAAACTGGTCCCACTGGACCCGTTGCAACTTGTAGCACCCAGAAACCATTTACAGTGAGACACCAAGGGACTAATGAGAGAGGAAGGACTTTTTTTTTTTTTTTGCTTTTGGAAGAGCCTAATTTTCTTCCCTAAACCTTTGCCAATGACAGACACTCTCATAAAGCATTTTTATTGGATTTTCGAACAATTTAATTAGCGTCTCTGTCCGTGATGGCTGCAGAATTGGTGCAGAGCAGTCTCTGGGGATAGGAAAACAGAAGTGCTCTACGTGTGTGGGATGGAGGGAGAGGACAACTGAAACGGAGAGAGCAGAAGGCCCTGGGGGGGAAGCAGCGCTTGGCCATATCTCCTCCAAGGGCTGAGAAGCAGCCAGATGCATTGACGTGTCCACCTGCCTCCTTCGCACTTTCTCAAGGGGCTTCGCAGGGTGGAGACAGCCCTGAAAGGTACAATCCTGGCTGGGCTCACTCCTTGCTCAAAGCGGGGACTTTGTCTTTCCTCTGGAGCAGACCAAGCCATTCCCTTAGCAGAGATGCTTGGCCCTGGGGGCAGCATGAGCGTATCCAAAAGACCAAGGAGCCTGCAAGTCCAGCCTTGTTCCCTCTTCACCCCTTGCCATGGCAAAGCTGCTTTCAACTACTATGGGCCAGACATTTAATAGGAATGAAGCTCTTGCTCATGAACCCATTGAGCAGGACCTGCCCTGCTACCTCCTACACCTCTGCCAGCCAGAGGGACCTGGACAGCAGGGCCAGGGGGGGATTCTGCCCCTCTGCTCCGCTCTGTGAGACCCCCCTGCAGTGCTGCCTCCAGCGCTGGGGCACCAACAGCAGAAGGACACGGAGCTGCTGGAGCGGGGCCAGAGGAGGCCCCGGAGAGGCTGGGAGGGCTGGAGCCCCTCTGCTGGGAGGACAGGCTGAGAGAGCTGGGGGGGTTCAGCCTGGAGAAGAGAAGGCTCCGGGGAGACCTTCCAGCCCCTTCCAGTCCCTCAAGGGGCTCCAGGAGAGCTGGGGAGGGACTCTGGATCAGGGAGGGGAGCCGTGGAATGAGGGGTAATGGCTTCAAACTGGAAGAGGGGAGATGTAGCTGAGATCTGAGGAAGGAATTATTTGCTGTGAGGGCGGTGAGCCCCTGGCCCAGGTTGCCCAGAGCAGCTGTGGCTGCCCCATCCCTGGAGGGGTTCAAGGCCAGGTTGGACGGGGCTTGGAGCAACCTGGGCTGGTGGGAGGTGTCCCTGCCCAGGGCAGGGGGTGGCACTGGGTGGTCTCTAAGGTCCCTTCCAACCCAAACCATTCTGTGATTCTATGAAAAGCCCCAGAATTAGCTGGGGCCTCCAATGGCCCCTGTTGATTCAGCTCGCGTGGGGCTGACGGCCGAGCTCCGCGCAGGGGGGTCCCCGCGCCCCCCCACCTGTACACCCAGGACATCGGTTGCCTCATCCAGGTAAGAGATGGGAGCCTGACTGTGGGGAGAGAATCTCTGGGAAGACGCACTTCATCTAAAAGGGGTTTCAGCTTGCTTTCTGCGGGAATTTGGACGCGGGGTCACCCCTTTGAATCTTCTGGGAAAAGCTGCTGAAATCAAGCTGACTGCTGAAGCCCTTTTGTTCAGCACATCTCCTACCAGGAGAGACTCTTATTTCATTTCAAAGACTCAGCAATTTGGATTGGTTTAACCTTTTCTAGGTTTCCTTTGCACAATAGCACAGATGAGCTCTAAAGCCTCTTCAAGAGCACAGGTTGAAGCAGGAGATTGGGGGGGAGGGAGAAGAAACCACGTCAAGCCAAAGGAGCCGATGCTGTCATTTCCAGACGTGATTTGCTTGCCAAACCCCCCTGATACCTTCTGCTGAGGCAGAGCAGAGCTCCACGAAGCAAGGCTGCACTGCTGCATGCCTTGATCCTGCAGAAAAGCAGATACTATAGGCTCTGTCACCGCTGGTGGGGCCATGGTAGCCCAGTAGGACCACCCAAAGCCACGCCATATGAGAGCTGGGGACCGCGCAACACTGGAGATGGCAACCGGAGACCAACAAACCCCGCTCAGGTATAAGAAGTGAAAAAAAAGCCAAACCCCAGCCCTCTATCAGATGGGGCGGTACAGCGTCCGCCGGGGTGTCCCACCGCCCCGGTGACATCTCCACCTCCCCTCTTGGTCTCAGGGCATGTGCCACCGGGTTGGGTGCTTCTCCCTGCGGAGCTGAGCCCCGCTCCAGCATAAGGCTGGAAACACCCCGAATAGCAGGGGAGAGGCGATTTCTGAGCGGAGCAGGGGAGCTTTTCTTTGATGTTAAAACAACAAAGGCGGGTGCACGGGGAGGAAGGTAATCTAAATGCTGACGAACAGCAGGCTGCATTTCAAAAGCAACATCAATAGCTTTGAAAATCAATTTCTCCCAAGGAAGCAAACTGCTCTTCCCGGGTTCCTCCAGCACCCCGAGTCCTGCTCCCCAGTTTTAAAACTTCTAGAGATGGGCTGATTTTAAACGCAGTTTTGGGAAGGTGTTTGTCCCCTGGGTGGGAGCTCCCCGGGGCTGGGATCAGGGTGAGCGCAGCTCGGGCTCTGACGGCGGCTTAGGACGGGCAGGATAAAGGGAAAGAATTATTCCCGGGTCGCATCACCCTGATGGCCCCAAGGTGCATGGGGAAACCTGTTAAAAGCAGTGATTTACAGAGCAGTTGGGGAGGGTGCTCCTGACGTAAGCGGGATTCTTTGCAGAGGGAACGAAGGGGACCAAGGCTCGGGGAAGGAGGAGGCACGGCCACTGCCTTTGCTGCACGGGGTAAAATCCCGGCTCTCCCAAGCATCGCAGCAGGATTATTTCATTTTCTTCACTTTCCATAATCAGGAAAGTCACAGCCTTTTGTCTTCGCTTGTTTTTTTTTTTTAACAAAAGCTACAATTCTGCATTCTCAGGACTGCCGGAGCTGGGGCTTAGGAACAGTGAACGCTTTTCCTACCTAAACGTTTGTTCGCGCTCGCTCACATCACGCCTTTCACATCCATGTTAACAGAACTGTTTATTTAGGAACAGTTCCTTGAAAGAAAAGAAAAAAAAAAAAAAGAGCTGTTTTCTGTCGATGTTTTCTAAGCAAAATATTTTGAGTATTTTGATACGTTTTATTTGCAATACTCAGTTCGGCAATCTTTTAAAACCAGACGCAATTAACACAAAAAGTAGCGGGATCTGTCGCTGTTTCCCCCGATGGTGAAATGCTTCAGTTTTCCTTCTTCATCTGCTAAACGTTAAAACATGAAAATAATCTGCCCCTCCCTCCGTTGCATGTTTTCTTTTAGAAACGGCCAGCAAAGCTGAAAAAAGCCGCCCGGCGCTGCCCACCTCAGCCCTTGCAGTTTCCTCCCCCCCCCCGGCACCCACACCTTGGTGGGGACACTTCGCCAGGTTTACAATCACCCAATTGCATTATGTTTTAGTGGTTTATTATTTTGATTTTCATGCAGAGCAGCCTGTTCCAGCTCCTCATAACAAAGACAATTATGCTAACTTTATTGGATTTGCATTCCGGGCTGATTTGTCAGAATTGTATATTGGTTCTGGGAGATGGAAGGGGAGGTAAAAACGGTGCATTTGCTTTTCATGAGTACAGAAGAAAAAAAAAAAAAGGTATAAAATTCAGCTGTTTTTCGGAGTCTCTTCCAGCCAAGCCCCTTCTCAGCGCACAGACCTGCTTGTACCCCTCAAACCCCACCGCAGAGCAAACGCTGGGGCAGGCGGTGACTCCGCGCGATGAAAATGGAATCTGAAAGGTTGCGAATCGCCAGTGGTTGTGTCCTGCCAGCGCTTGGGAAGGAGTCAAGCCGTACAGCTGAATACCCGCAGCCCTTCTGACGCCGCGGAGCCTGCTGGACAAGAGGAGCTGGCCTTCTCGTCAAAGCTGAGGGCTGCCGTGGCGGCTCGGGGTCGGCACTGAGGAGGAGATGCTCCACCGCGCGGGGGTGCTGCCAAGATCAAACCCTGGCAACGCCGACTCCCACTTACTGCTTCTAACGCAACCACGGGGAGCAGCCCGCGGTAGAATCACGGCACCTTTGGGCAAGGGGCTGCAGGGAAACAGGACCACCTCGAACAACGTGACACTTGAGGCAAGAAAGCAGCTCAGGCTGTTTCCTTCCTTCTACAAAGAGGACGCAACAAATAAAGGAATTAAGACTTTGTGCACATTATGCGGTAAAGAGCAGGCGTGAACGTGGCAAGGCCACCTCTACAAATAAATAATGTGGGCAGTGAGGAAGGCTGGTCCGGGATTCCATACCCACCTCTACCCCAGCTGGGCTCCTATACACCCACTGAAATTCTGTGCCAGAGCTGCTAAACCTCAGCCAGGGACCGCAAAGCCACAACCACCCGTCTGCCCGGAGCAGCCTGGCTGGTAGCCCACCGTCCCGGGGAGCGCGCCAGGGATGCCCTCTTCCTCCTCCTCCTCTCGAAAAGGGGTGGAGGGTGGTTTTGCCTTGTCTGCCAGAAAGGCTCATCCTTAAGCGGTGAGTGATACCGAAGCCAGAAAAAAAATGGGCAGGGAGATGGAAAGACTTATCCAAAGAGAAAGGTGGAGGGAAAAGGAAGGAACGATGGGAGAGAACAGTGAACAGCTCTAGTAAGGTTTTAAAAAAACTCACCAGCCAATCTCCAGCTGAGCTGGCCTTCTACAACCCAACCATGGTCCACCATCTGCACAAAGCACCTCTTGAAACACAGTTAATATGACGTATCGCCTTGCAATATCCCACCTCCATCACCCAAGGAAGACCACAGTCCTTTGATGAACACAGGTATTTCCTAATCAACTTCCTGACCTGCAAACAAATCCCATTTTGCTTTACTTTAATTTTTATGCTCCCAAGGCCCCTATATTCTGTTTGCACATAACCTCGCCGCGCATTTGCCGATGCCATCCCGTCAGTCTCCATGGAAACCCAGCCCATCACAAGGCACGACGCTCCCCAGGTCACTCAGCAAAGGGGGAACAGTCGCCTGCTGAAGAGGGACGTAGCCGGATCCATCCCCTTTACTAAAATGCTAGAAATGGCCGTGTATTTTTATGACCGTGCTTCCCCTCTGGCTTCTCACCATCACGAAGCCGAGATGTTGTATTTTGCACCTCTCCGAGGACACGGGAAGGGAAGGGAGGGCGGATGCAACCCGCGGTGCTGGTGCTGGGGGGACGGGATGGGATGGGACGGGGACGCAACATGGCAGGTCCTTCCCCGGGCTCGCTGCTGCATCATCCCCCTGCAAAAAGTCTTTGCTGGCTTTACAAAGGCAGGCGGGTGCTCAGTTTTTGCGGAAACTTGGTGGGAACCGGGTGTTTGCCTCCCCCTTCTCTCCCAGCATATCGTACATATCAAAGAAAGAAATGGTTTTAAAAGAAATTTGCCACTGGGTTTTCTTTCTTTTTTTTTTTTTTCTCCTCCTTTACGAGACAGATCTCTTCCACCTGCGCTTCGTCCAGATGTTGTGTGCACGACTAAGAAGGAATGCTTTAATTGTCTCCTTGATATGGGCTCCATATTTAAAACCACCGTGTTAATTTATTCTGCCTTTTGGAGCTTCTTGATGTCTACTAGTAATTGCAAAACATCAATATTTTTTCAGACTGTCCCATGTTTCTTACTCCAATTTCAAGGAAGTGTTGGAGGGTATCTTTTTTCATGACCGTTAGGGGGAAAAGCACACGCCTATAAAAAATGCTGAAGTCTGCAGCAAGAGAAACGACCCACAAAGCCAAATAATGCACGCCAGAATCCCAGAAAACTCTCTCCACGAGCTTCCCTACGTGTTCCTGGCACCAGGAATGATTGCAGAGGGCCCGGTTTGCCCCGCTGCAGCGCGGGACGGATGTCACACAGCCGGCTGAGGCGCGTTATCCGCGTCCCCATGCCCCGCCACGCCATTCCTGCGAGCCCCGCGCTGCATCCAAACCTGGACATCTTCGCCGGTGCAACAAATCCCTGCCGAGCCGTCGGGATTTGCCACCGGGGTGATAAGCGGGACCTACCGCGCGTGTGCCGAGAGAGGCGAGAAGGCAGGCGGCTGCTTCTCCAGGACCTGCCAGCGCAGAGGACGGCTGGGAAGAGCGAAGCGTGCGAGCTCTCACAATAAACCCTCACGCTGTGCATGATAATCAGTCATAAAACCCAGCTCTAACCCTTCCCGGTTAGACAGTTGTAACTAATCTGGGCTCTTCCTCTTCCCTCTGCAGGAGCTATTCTTCACGGGGCCTTCTGCAGCTCAGTCCCGAAATAAGGCATCTTCAAGCTGCTTCCAGACGAGGATAATTTTTTCCACCATTTGAACTGTCAGAGCGAAGCTGAACACAGATGAATTGATCCCTTCAGAGATCACTGGGCCTCTTTTAAGAAGCTTATGTATGCCCCGTGTACTTTCTGCACTTGGTGAAACACCCAGATTGACTCATTTTGCAGCACTTGCACCGCGGGTAGCATGAAGACACCACTGAAGCCCAGAGGAACTCTAGCGCTGAGAGATTTCCCGCAGAAGATTTACATCCCGCCGGCATCTGAATTTTTAGATATTTCCATTATTGCCAAAGCCAGGCAGCGAAATACCACAATTCAGGTGCCAAGCACGTACTAGATAAGCTTAAAAAAACCCCCACCAGACTGGGTTCCTCTTGTTTGCTTTCTGCCAGAGCATGCAGACTGCCCGTGGACAAGCCCTCCTCCAGAAGCACAGGCGGCCACAGCGTTCCTGTGCTCAGCGCAGTAGAGGAAACCTCGACCTGCCTGGCTGGGCGTGCGGTGAAGCAGGTTCACCAGCACAGCACAGCTCCCGAGAGCCCCTGAACAACGCCCGGGAAGGAAAAAGAGCTGCATATGCTTTGCCAGAGCCAGTCAAGAGAGTAATTCCAGGATAATTCTAGGATATGAGGGTGGTGAGGCAGTGGAACAGGTTGCCTAGGGAGGCTGTGGATGCCCCGTCCCTGGTTGCGTTCAGGACCAGGCTGGATGGGGCTTTGAGTAGCAGATCTTTAAGGTCCCTTCCAACCTGAACCATTCTATGATTCTATGACATGAAACCAGTATCCGTACATTTGTTCCCATCCCACAGCCAGAATCACAGAATCACAGACTGGTGGGGGTTGGAAGGGACCTCTGGAGATCATCTAGTCCAACCCCCTGCCAGAGCAGGGTCACCCGGAGCAGGTGGCACCGGAACGCGTCCAGGCGGGTTTGGAGGATCTCCAGAGACGGGAGACTCCACCACCTCTCTGGGCAGCCTGGGCCAGGGCTCTGACACCCTCACAGGAAAGAAGTTCCTCCTTCCAGAACACTTAGCGGAGTGCACGAGTCTTCTGAGTTCACGCTCTTGAACTAGTTCCCTTCCCAGCTGGAGCGCTAATGGAAAGGAGGCCTAGAAAATGTGATGAAATAACAGATTGAAAATGATTTAAGTGCATGCTTTAAGAACGGGTTAAGTGATACAAGCGAGTGACATGAATCATTAAAGGCAGTGGGTGGATCCTATAGTGGGAACAAGAATGGAGGCTCTGCAGCCCACGGGTGAGGGGGCTGGATGCCATCTATCTGCCCTCCTTCCCCAGAGAGCCCCGCCGCACCGGGGAGAGCCTTCACCACGCTCCCCTGCTGCCAACGCCGCTCTGAAACGGGCTCTGCCCTCGCTGAGAGCCCCCCTGTGCCACAAAGGTAACACACCATTACTTCACTTGGATTCTACCAACTACCCATACCTGAAAACTAAGATGCTTTTCAGCAGGCCCCAGTGGAGCGGTCGGATTTTTGGGAAAGGACTTGGTCTGCAAAGTAATCAGGTTATTGTAAGCGGCGCAGCAAAGCTTTGGTGGTAAAAAGTACCTCCCTTCCTCCAGTATCAAGTATCTCCCAGTATGAAGTACCATCTCCCAGTTCAAGAAGGACAGAGAACTACTGGAGAGAGTCCAGGGGAGGCTACAAAGATCATCAAGGGACTGGAGCATCTCTGTGCTGAGGAAAGGCTGAGAGCCCTGGGGCTGTTCTGCTGGAGGAGAGCAGGCTGAGAGGGGATCTCATCAATGCTCAGCAATAGCTAACGGGTGGGTGTCAGGAGGATGGGGCCAGACTCTTCTCAGTGGTGCCCAGGGACAGGACAAGGGGCAACAGGCACAAACTGGAACACGGGAAATTCCATCTCAACATGAGGAGGAACTTCTTTCCTGTGGGGGTGGCAGAGCCCTGGCACAGGCTGCCCAGAGAGGTGGGGGAGTCTCCGTCTCTGGAGACATCCCAAACCCGCCTGGAGGCGTTCCTGTGCCACCTGCTCTGGGTGACCCTGCTCTGGCAGGGGTTGGACTGGGGGATCTCCAGAGGGCCCTTCCAACCCCCACCAGTCTGTGATTCTCTTTCACTAACTATATATTTATATATCGACATGTGCTTAGTGGTGATGTGGGTGTTCTGGTTCATCCCTACATCCCCTGGTGAAAGCCGAGATGCTGCACCACACAACACACCACTCCAACAGCTGCTGCTTGAAGCAGGTGACACAAAACCTGAGATGACACTCAAACCAAAGGACCCGTCTGAAGGAGGAGTCTGGTGTACAAGAGACCGACAGGGTTGTGGAAAGCTCTAGGGGAGACGGATACTCCAGTGAGAGGTTGAAATGGGCTGGGCTCACCTTGACAATCTCTGCAGATGCAGGAGGCTGACGTAGCGGGGGAGTTTTCCTAGATCTCTGCGAGATTGTACATGGACTTTTACCTTTTCTGGCCTGCGGCACAACCGCTTCAGTTGGTTCAATGGTCCCTGTTTCCAGAGGCAATCACTCCAGCAGCTGAGCAAAGCAGCTGCCGAGGAATTTCTGGGTGCTCTGACTCCAGCATCCTGCTGTGAGTTTCTTCTGTAGAGCTGTCTCCAGCTGCTTGCCTGCATTAATGCGAAGGAGCCAACAGTTTGGCTCCACAGTTTATTAAACTTTGCATCTTTGTGACAAGGTGTGAACCTATGCTCTACATTAATTTTCCAAAGCTTTTACATGCCAGGGAAATTGCCAGCCATTAAGCACTGAACAGCGGGGGAAAGAGGCAGGCTTCACATTAGGGATGATCATTTGGTGTTGACCAGACAGATGAGCAAGGAGTGTGTGAGGAACCTCTGCGTTACAGACCCTAATGAGGTCTGGGACGGGGGACTGTCACCTTGATCATCACACGAGGTGTAATTCAGTACCTGCTTGCTCCTTGGCCAAGCCAGGTGGGGCTCCAGAGGCTTGTCCTAGTGAGGATGCGGCCCAAGGTGTTGCTTCAACAGCTGCTCAGCGGCTCATTTATTCACCTCCACGCTTCGCTCCTGCTCTTCCTTCGTGAGTCAGCTTGCCTTGCTGATGACTGAAGACTGATGATTGTCATGACCCGCAGGCTTGGCTCTCTCCGCGCAGCTTGGCATTCTGCAAGTGGGTGGTTTAGGTGTGGGACACCCTGCTCCAGAAGCACAGCTGATTAGCAAGCGAGCGCCAGCCAGATCAAAGTCAGCCTGCTCTCTCTCACGCCTGGATATGCGGATCTGTGGGTTGTTCAGCCATCGCTCGGAGCCAAACAGCCTGCCTCTTCCTGCCCATCGCATCCCATGAATCACGGCCGGCCCAAGACCCAGCCCCACCACCCCTTGCCAGCGCCTCCAAAAGCTTATCGGTGCCAGAGCCATGCCCAAGGAGAGCAGAGAGAGACTGATGAAGGATGAGAAGGGGGAATATTGGTGGGTCACCAGGCAGAGGCATGAACCATAACCCATTACAAAACCCGTAACAAAACCCATAACCCATAACCAAACCCATAGCAAGAGATAGCTTTGGTGAAGCGGTAACTCGGCTGTGGCTTGGAGGAGGAGGACCTCCTTAGGGTCTGTAACATGCTCTCAAGATGTAAAAACCAGGCGCTGTATAAACATCCCATGTTTGTGGGGTATTTTCTATTACCCGATGAGAGCTACTCGGGCTGGCTCAGCACAATCCCAAGGAACGCATCATCCTTGAGCGACCAAGGCAGGCTGGGGAGCATGGTCTCGAGGTCCTTTCAGTCACGAAGCAGAGACCTTCCCAGCTTCATCTTGCTGCTGGCTCAGCCAAAAGAATCATGCGAGATCCCTGCTGTGTCATGGAGGGCTTTCTTCCTGACTTTTCACACACTGGATTAATTTAATTTCATTTTGGCAGTAGCAATAACAGAGCAAAAATCCATTCTGACATATGTTCCACATCGAACTGAGAGGATTTCAGTTATAATACTTACCATAGGCCTAATTCACTGCTCAGAAATTAGGAGGTACTAAAGACAAATAACGCATCCTAGTGACCAAGAAGGGACAAGGGAGAGGGAATGGGGAGCAGTCCATGCCGTACAGTCCTTGTGGCATCTCACCCAGCCTGGCTGCCGAAGAGAGAGCTGTAGCCTCCTTCTACAGTTATTGGAGAGAGATTCCCTCTGTGGAAGGGCAGGGCCATCTTTCAGAGCTGCCTATCTCTGAACAGAGGGGCCCAGAAAACCAGGTTTTCCTAACTTTGAGGAGCCCAAAGGTACGTGAGATGGATCCATCTTCTACGTAAAGGTCAACCAGATCCTGCAGTGATTTCTCTGGGGATCTGGCACAGGATGTGCTTTATACTGACACTACGCTGACTCCCTCAGTAGCATTTGCGGTGTGAGTCAGGGGATATTTAGACTGATAATTTACACAGTGAGATCTAACAATAACCCTTTCCAACAAAATACCAGGACAGAGAGAGAGGATGGGATGAGACAGGCGGCTTACTGCATCCTTTCCGTCCTGCTAGTCTTCATTTACACAGCGTTTCACCAGCCTCCCCTGAGTCTGAATTAACGCCTGAGTCTACAGGCCCTGGTTATCTTCCATTTCTTTAGAGAAGTGTCTACAACTGAGAGCAAAAATGAAAACTGCTGCTTTGGATGAAATCCTGCAAACACATCCTGGACTCCCTGACGCACCACAAAGCTGCTACGTGCCCAACAAATGACATTCCTCTGCTGTGGGCCACCACAACCTGTAAGTATCATTAAAAATCTGCAACTCATCTAGCATATGGGGACCACACTGACTCTACGACGTGTACAAGGATTACTCAAGCACAAGAGGACTTGGACCAGAGGAGATGAGGTTCAATGATCGTACCAATTTGGTCACACTGCTTCTGGACATATTCTTGTGACCCAAACACTCTTTTGAAAGTCCACTTCTTGGTGGACCATGTACATTTCCTTGAGTCTTTGACCCCACGGTACCACCTAGAGTTCATTCAGTCCAGCCTTGAGGAAGCTATTTGGATTGTAACGGTTTTGCTGATGTTCTGGAATTAAAATTAATGAAATGTCAGGAGGTAACTGCTGGGGCTTCTGCTGATTTCTTTGTAACAAGCCACTTCTGCTTATCAGACAAGGGCATTTTGGAAACCTTTACAAAGACACACTGTTCACTCCCCATCCTCCTCAGTCTCATTTTGCCCAGTCTCTGCTTATAATAAGTGCTTTGGCAGCTTTCGTTTCTTTGTCAGCCTAATCGGATCCACAGGAACTAAAAAGAAGGATTAAACTGAGGTGAGGTGCTGAGGGTTCAGCTTCTCAAGTGGCTCCTCACAGGACCTGTGGAGAAGCCTTCTACAGCCTGATCTTCTAGACATGGGATGAATATAAATCCCAGGAGCTACTGTTCTTCCAGTGGAACCTCGGAAACGTCCTTTCTGTCCAGAGTGAGCTCTGAGCAGTGGAAAGGAGAGTGGAGGTTGTGGAGGAAGACGGTAATCTGGATGGGAATGAAAGGGGTTGGCTGTGCGTGTGGAGGACGTGGTGGACTGAGGAATGTAACAGAGGAAGCTAAAAAGGGCTGAAAGAGGAATTCTGGCTGTAATGAGGACCTACTTGCTAACTCTGTTCTGCACTACTACAGCAGACAGTGACTCCGGGGAATCCCACAGTGGGGAGGTCCAGCCCCTGGAAGAGCCAGTGGGAAGAGCTCTGCTGTCTTGGATGAATAGTATGAAGGGGCCACGCTGGCATTGCTGTTTGTACAAAAAACTGGATGGCTCGGGAGCAGCGAGATCTTGTTTGTGGATAGCTATCCCAGCTGGTTGCTTTCAGCAAACACCTCGTGGGACACAGCAGGAAGATGGGAACGTGTGAAGGATGGCCAGGTTTCAGAGAGGTCCTGCTTCCCGTAACACCAAAGGCTCAGCAATAAACCTGGGAACAACTGCGTCACAAACTCTAGCGGTCTGGTCTCTCACAGGCCTCTTGGTGTGATCAGCAAAGATCTCCCTTCTCCACCTCTGGCCACTTGCTCCTGGCTAACGGTGCGCAGCCTGTACAGGAACAGATGTGCTAGAAGGAGACAGGGGCTAAAAATAAAGATAATGAAAGCAGTATGTTGCGTCATATTACTGGCTGATAATGAAAGAGTGTGCAGTACTGCTCTCTTGCCTGCAAGGTGGCATGGATCCAGCGGATGTGAGAAATGCTCGGAGGCCTTCCCAGTGGGATACACCCAAACCGCGACAGGAACCTGCGCTTACCCCACAACATTCACACAAAGACCCCTTCTCTCTCCAGACCTGCTCCATCACCAAAAGCAGCTTGAAGGCAAACTGGTCAGATAAGATGGATTCAAGAGCCAGCTGTCTGCAAGAGGCTTCCTGCTTCACCACACGACTGCTGTCAACATGGGCCAGTGCTTGGCCAAGAGCAACGTCTGGAGGAGGTTGATTCAAGCAAAAGTTTGTTGGCAGAGAGAAACGCTTGAAAGAGCCTACAGTCACATTTGAGCTCTTCTACCACAGCCTCTCGGGAACATGAGGCGCCACCACCAGCCTCTTGGTTTCTACACCAACTACCTACAGAAAAGCAAATTAGGACATGGTCTTGCCCCTTGTTTTGAAGGTACTCCATGGCACTGACGTGGGCTACCTAGGACACACACAGCCTTGCTTTGTGGCACCATGGGGGGCTCTGCAGGTAGACGACAGCCTGCCTGTGCCGCAAAACAGAATCCAGGAAAAGAGCCTCTCCAAGAAGGCCAGCCCCAAGTGTGAGGAACGGTTCCTCAGCGTGTTTTTTCTACCGTGAACACAAACCTGTGTAGACACCAGCTATGAATAAATAAATGGAAAACAAACCAACAATCTCCCCCCCACCAACTCTCCTGCATTTGCTTCTCCTGGGGAATTGGATGAGAAAACAAACCACACAAAGCAGACACTAGTTGAATTGCTCAAGGCACCACCAGAAGGTGTTCAGATAGCAAGGTGTTGGGAACACACAGAGGCAATTGGATAATGAAACGTACTAGCAAAATAATGAATTCTGCCAGCATTCAAAATCCACTGGGTAAATCACTCGCTGGAAGCAGCCTGCCTTGCCCAAAGCTCTTGGGAAAATGAAATACGAGCTCACAGTTGGTTGTTACGTGCCCGGCTCCAGCTAGAAGGTCAACATGCAGCTGGATGGTCTCTCCCTCCTTCAGCCCCCCAGGAAGTTTTGAGCAAGAGCAAAAGCTTAGGGTGGGAAGAGCAGGAGGACAACAAAGGAAAGAAAAGGCCAGTGTGACAAATACCGCCTCTTCCTTTCTTTCCACACAGCTCCCCATCCCTCCACGCTTCCACCCATGAAGGTGGGAAGTGCATTTTGCCAGCTGCCTCCAAAGAAACGCCTCGGAGCACAGGCTCATCGCACACGTGCTCTGAGGCTGCCCAAAGGAGAGGGAGGGAGGGATCCCTGTGCCCATGGCTTCCTCCTCAGCCCCCCTCCACCACCTCTGATTCAACCCCACGGCACGATGCTTTTGGCAGTTACTACAAGAGACTCTCGGCTATTAAGGTCGTGTAACACTCCTCCGTTTGTCCACAGCCTGCCAAACCGTAATGACTCATGAAGAAACTGCCTGTGCCTACTGCCTGCTTTGGGCTCAAGTGTGCTGCTGATAACATTAACAAAAGCGGTGACACCACATTTTCAACGGGTGCCAGGAAAACGTTGCCCGTTTTGGAAGAACATGAGGCTTTTGTGCTCTACACTTGAAAATCAACAGAAATTTCGTTCTCTGTGATGAAATTTGCTGTTATCACAAAATCCAATCCAGATCGGATTAAAATACATGTATTTTTTTATTGCTGCTTTCACACAGTGGTGTTTGTGAGAAGTGCCTCCAGTTTGGGTCTTTCCACGAGCGATGAACCGTGGTAGACCTCTGCAGCCCTAGAGGCCACGGTACCCCCATGAGACACAGACACAGGGGAAGCAACCCAGTTACCTCCCGTTAAAGGGAAAAATACTGGGCGCCAGTCAGCAGATCCTGGGCTTAGCTCTCACAGCCCACCTCAGCCAGAACAGCTCAGATCCTTGCCCCAGGAGGCTAGGAAGTAGCAGTCCCCAAAATGTATATGAAAAGTAAGTGAAAAGATAAATTTCACCCCTAGGGATGCGCAGGAACAGGCTGCAACTGTCTACTGTGACACACCAAAGTCAGTCCCTTGGCCACACCGCTGCCTGAAACCAGTCCGCCAAGCCCGCAGTCCTGGCTACTAGAAATGGACTATTCAACCGCATCCACCATGTTCCTTCAGCACTTCAAGCTGCTGGCGTAGAGAGCACCGGGCTCTCCACGTTGGAGTTGGCCTCTGGGTTTTAGCAGCTGTGTTTTCAGCAAGGGGTTCCAACTTACTGACGTGAAAATGGCTGCACAGAATAGGATATGATTTCCCTTCCTCTCCTTCCTTCTTCACCTATCCCAAACAACTTACCATTCCCGGGAACATAGACTGGAGGAGATCAGCATGGTTCTCAAGAAAGGCCCTGCCTGCCCACAGCATGGCAAGCGACCGTGCAAGACTCCAAGTTTCACGAGACCACAGACCATCTACACCACTTCTACACCATCTGCCATGAAAAACCACTTGTTGAGACCCTGCAGCAAATTTGACCCCCAGAATGACAAAGCCACCATCCTAACCAAGCAGGGAGGGAGCAGGGAAGGTCTCAGGTCCTGCAGACATCTTGAGATCCTCTCAATCTAGGAAACAGATTCAAAAAAGAAGGCAAAGTTCTCAAAGTGGTGATTGGCAAAGAAAGCCTTAACCATCTCTCCTGTGCTTACCAAAGATCACCGTGCAATGCACTAAGTGACTGCTGCTTCTTCCGGGCTGCTTTTCCCCACAAAAACAAACTGTAATGTCAAAGACTGTGAAAAAAAGATTAAAAATGCCCCATTCTAGTCCTGAACAGCCACTCTTGACCAGCTCCTCCTCTGCCACCCCTGAGAAGGAAAGGTGTTGAGTCCCAGTCGGAGCCAACAGCATCGCTGGATCTGGTACAGCTACATTCTCTGTATGCTTAATATACCAATATTAATAAGATGCCTTCTCCAGCTCCCAGAAGCCTTCTTCATGCCTCGCTGACTTGCATCAGAGAGTGACAGCTTCACCAAGAACAGCTGCGCTAAGTTTGACAGAGCTGGTTTGGCAAATGTCCGTTTCCTTTGCCTGCTAACAACGTGTCCCCCCCCGGTGAATGCAGCATGCTCCATTTCAGTCCTTTTCCATCCCCATCACTAATGAAGCTGATGGAAAGCAAGGAGTAATTGTGTTTGCAGGTGACAGGGTTGGAAGTGCATCGCTGGGAAACACGTACTTGGCAAGAAGTCCTGGTTCGGAGGTGAGGGAGGGCAGCCAATTGCGAAATCCCTGGCAAAAATGTTGGTGTCGAAGCAACGTTGCTCTGCTCAGCCCAGCTGCTGCAGAAAATACAGGAGGAGTGTGCGCACAGGAGAGCAGCGCGGCCAGAAACGGCTGCGCAGCGCTAGAGAACCTGCCTCCGGGGCACGGCAAATCCTCTCGCCACGGCTCCATTGCCATCACACCCCCAGGTCTGCCCAGGGCTGCTGGAGACGCACTGCAACAGACGCTTGTGGAAAATGGGGGGGGATCACGGCCCGTCTAGAGATTTGGGGAACAGGCTTTGGAAGCCTGCTGTCTGGCAGGAAGGTGGATGGGTGGTGCTGCCTGAGAAAGACTATTGCTGGGAGAAACATGCGGATTCCAGCTCTGGACTCCAACCTGTACAACGGAGATGTGTGCTGGTGTTCAACCAACTCTGGTGCAATGACAAATAAAAGCTCCCAAATTCTGCTCTGGGGTACTGCAATGCTGCGAATGTACCGCCGTTATCAGGTGATTGAGCCGGGAGTTCGGTCCCCAGTTTTTATTTCAGCAATATGCTCTTTTCACACGAATACATTCCTGGAAGGGTATGAATACGGGCCATGGGAGACACACAGACAACCACCAGGGATCCTTCCTAAGGAGAGCTGGGGAGCAGAGGTAGAAGGTGCTCAGAAATGGCGAAGTGCATGGAAAAAAACATGTTTACGTGAAAAACACCTCTGGACGAAATTCTTCCAGGGCCCAGACCACAGAATCACAGACTGGTGGGGGTTGGAAGGGACCTCTGGAGATCACCCAGTCCAACCCCTGCCAGAGCAGGGTCACCCAGAGCAGGTGGCACAGGAACGCCTCCAGGCGGGTTTGGGATGTCTCCAGAGACGGGAGACTCCCCCACCTCTCTGGGCAGCCTGTGCCAGGGCTCTGCCACCCTCACAGCAAAGAAGTTCCTTCTCATGGTTAGGCAGAATTTCCTGTGTTCAAGTTTGTGCCCGTTACCTCTTGTCCTGTCCCTGGGCACCACTGAAAAGAGCCTGGCCCCGTCACCCTGACACCCACCCTTTAAGTATTTATAAGCATTGATAAGATCCCCCCTCAGTCGTCTTTTTTGCAGGCTGAAGAGAGCCAAATCCCTCAGCCTTTCTTCATAAGAGAGATGTTCCAGTCCCCTCATCATCTTGGTAGCCCTTTGCTGTCCCCTCTCCAGCAGTTCCCTGTCCTTCTTGAACCGGGGAGCCCAGAACTGGACACCACAACAGAGAAGACTCTGCAGACACTACAGCCTTGGGTCTACCAACTTTTAACGGCGCATGAACCTGTTGGCGTTGCCTGGAGTGGATGTGCCAGGTGGGGCAGAGATTCCCATACAGGGCATACAGAGATCAGTCTCTTGGCATGGAGTGTGGAGTAGCACGGTTGAAAGGCAGAGGACACGTCCCATTCTTTCATTCACTATCTCACTAAGCTTCACACTAAAACTCTTTCCTGGTGATGGAGACATAGTGTGGTTGTGGATTCCCCAACGCTATGCAGCTTTACTGTCTTAGTTGTTTCTCCCTGTTTCTTCCCTCTGCGCATTTGAGTTACTGCCTGGTTTTTCATCCATGAACACACAGTGGGGATCGAAACTACATTATTTCTGCTGGCAACTCTTCCTTCCTTCCCTGCATGCCAGTTATTTATCTGTTTCATGTCACAAGTTGGGCTGGAGTAAGGGCAGGGACGTTGTAACCTCTTCAAGGCAGGGATATTGTCCTGTGCTTGCTGTAAAGTGCCATGCACATTTATGCTACCA
This sequence comes from Dromas ardeola, assembly GCA_013398915.1. Taxonomy (NCBI): domain Eukaryota; kingdom Metazoa; phylum Chordata; class Aves; order Charadriiformes; family Dromadidae; genus Dromas; species Dromas ardeola. Next base: position 532,629 of record VYZM01019549.1, on the reverse strand, counting down.
TAGAAATAATAAATAATAATAGTAAGTCATCAAAGAAGTGCACCTCAGGGAGGAGTCAAATCATACATTGCAGCGAGAAGCCTTCACTTTGGGCATAACTATTACACATGAGCTGGTTACTGCAGAACAATTTCCTTCAAGGGTGTATAGCCTGAACTCTATTAAAATGGATGTTCTGATGGTGACTTATGAATTTAGAAACCAAGAGCTGCACTCTGCTTCCAGCTAAACAGGATGGAAATCTGGGGTCACTCCGCTGGCCTCATTCACACAAGACGACAGCGATTTGAACAGCCAGAGCTGCGAAAATCCGTACTGCCAGCAGCACAAAGGATTCCTCATCTACTTTCCAGACACCATTTTGCCCTGAATCCTGCCCAAATCAGTAGAGATTTGCACAGTTATGAAGGACGGGTAGGCATCGAGTGAAAGAATAAATTTGATTAGTGGGGCAAAGAGGGTAAAATACGGTGGCACAGGGTCTACTTGCCTCACACCAGATCCATAGATGAGAAAAAGTGAAACGGCCACTTTCTGTCCTATTTAGTTTTTACTTACGTTGCACGAACGTACCATTAATGAGATTCCAGCACGCAGACATCCCGAGGAAAAGGCACTCATTTTATCATGAGGCCCAGCTGCTACGGCTGACCTTAGAAAAACGAGGAATATTTTATTAATTGAGGTCTTCCAAATTTAAAAAAAGCCTAACTTTCCAGCGAAGGAGACCTTTGAGCCTTCCATCTGCTTTTGTGAGCCCGCTGGGTGAGGTGCAGCAATTAAAAGCACTCTGAGAAGATGAAGAGTGTTTTAAACAGCTGCGGGGAAGCTTGGGAGGGTGGAGCGAGAAGGGCTGTGGTTGAAAAAAAAAGATGGGGGAGAAAAGTGAGCGGCTCTGTTCATTAGCATCCGGCTGCTTCCACCCATGAGACTAACACGGACACCTCGGGAAAGCGGCGCTAAGGAGGGACGTCCCTCGCTGGAGAAGGCGCTCTCCAGAGCATTAGGAGCCTCCGGAGGCAGCCGTTTTTAGCACTGAAAATTAGGTGTTGCAGGCAATGAGCCAGCAAGGCACTGCTGTGGGACAGGGAAAGCCCAGCACACGGTGTCCAGGGGCTGTTAAGTGCTAATTGTAATTGTTCTGATTAACTGCTTCCACAAGCAAAGTCTCTGTTGTTAACACGGCCATTCCTCCCTCTCCGTGGCACCTTGCTCCCCCCAGGTTAGCAGAACCTCTAAAGGGGTTTGGGCCCCTACAGCCCATCATTTCGGAGGAGTTTTGGGGAGATCACAGGAGCTCGGTGTCCAAAGCCCACTAGAAATCCAAGTCAGGGGGTCCAGCAACATTAAGCTCTGCTTTATAGACCTCTTGTGGGAGACCAGAGCAAGGCTTGACCTCCAGCCAGGTGACACTGGAATCTTCTGCCTCAGGGCACCTGGCAGGAGTGAAGGCATTGCTCGGTGCATTGAGAAGACTTCACCCGAGCATCCTAAAAACCTTTATAATAATAAAGTTATGTTCAATGTTTGTAAGAGACAAGAGCAAGAAGGAGCAGAACACATCCTCCCACTAGACATACTGCTGCTGATGGACCATGTGAGCCTGGGCTGTAGGCTAAGGGCCCTAGAAGCATCCTCTGGAGCACATCTCTCCCTCTTCTAGCTCTAGAGAGGTGTGCTGATGGGTCAGCGCTCCAGGTGCTGGTACCTTCTGGTGAAGGGCAATGCTTGGGGCAGTCCATTTGTCCAGGACACACAGACTGTCCCTGCCTGCGCCAGCTGGGGAGCCACCTCTGCCGGAGCCAGTCCCCTGACACATAGGTTCATCCTCTCCCAGTGTGACCAGTCCCAGCTCCACACCAGGGAAGAGTCTACCCTCTCCTTAGCCCTGGCTGAGTTTGCAACACACCTCTGGAAATTCCACGTAAATCCCTTCCTTGATGCTCAAGACTGGCCATTTTCAGGACTGACCACTGCCTGTAGCTGCAACGGCTTTGAAAAGCTGAAAGGAGGGGACAGCCGGGGGGGGGTCGGTCTCTTCTCCCAAGGAACAGGCCACGGGACAAGAGGAAACAGGCTCCAGTTGCGCCAGGGGAGGTTTAGGATGGATATTAGGAAAAATGTCTTCATGGAAAGGGTTATCAAGCATTGGAAGAGGCTGCCCAGGGCTGTGGTGGAGTCGCCATCCCTGGAGGGATTTAAAGCCGGGCAGACGTGGTGCTGAGGGACATGGGGTAGTGGTGGTTTTGTCAGAGTTTGGTTGATGGTTGGACACGATGATCTGAAAGGTCCCTTCCAACCTAGACGATTCTATGATTCTATGATTCAAATGACCCGTTTTTAACTAAAGATGTGGAAGGTAAGTGCCACTGGGGTCTACATGACCTTCAGGACCTGCTTCCCCTCATGCTTCAGGGCTCATTTCTCTCGGCAGCGCCGGAGAGGAACACAAGGCAGAACCCCGGTTAGAAAATCAACCACACAGCGGGGGCTGCGGGAACGCTGGGCACATTACCGGGGAGGGAACGAGGCAGGAGGTAAAATTCAGCTTTCAGTAAAGCCAAATTAAAAAAAAACACGATGCTTTTCAAGATCAATAAGAGGGGACGAGAAGTCAGCGAGGGCCTGTTGCGGAGCCCGGGGACGGCAGTGTAAAACCTCCCACTGACTGCAGCAGCTTTCAGAGCCCGTCCTCGCAAATTGCATCTGGAGACTTAAACATTACCAACAAATCCATTGTAAGAAAACACAGGCATGTCGCAGCGCTGTTTATTGGCACAGATAATCCATACCCCTTTTCA